>CAUOFW020010124.1:0-276980 GCA_963454935.2 Ilex paraguariensis
AAGAACATCTTTTCGAGGTTTGGGATGCCTCGTTCAATAATAAGTGATGGTGAATCACATTTCTGTAATAGGTCATTTGCATCTCTAATGTTCAAATATGACGTCACTCACAAAAGTATCCACTGCCTATCACCCACAAACAAATGGCCAAGCCGAGCTAGCCAATAGGGAGATCAAGAACATTCTAGAAAAAAATGGTTAACTCAAACAGGAAGGATTAGTCCGATAGATTGACCGATGCCCTCTGGGCATACTGCACTGCCTTTAAAACTATTTTGGGCATGTCTTCTACCGGCTTGTCTATGGAAAGGCTTGTCACCTACCATTCGAAATGGAACACAAGGCCTATTGGGCCATTAAGACTTTAAATTTTAATTTTGAGAATGACCGGTGATCATAGGAAGTTAGAGCTGAATGAGTTAGAAGAGATTCGACGAGTGCGTATGAGAGCTCTAAAATCTCAAAAGAAAGGGTCAAAATCTTTCATGATAACTCCACTGTGAGGAAATCATTTGAACCCGGGGAAAAAGTACTCTTATACAATTCTCGCCTCTCCATTTTTCAAGGCAAACTACAATCCTGTTGGGATGGCCCCTATCTTTTCAAGGTGGCCTACCCAATGGAGCTTTGGATGTTCAAAACCCCGAAAATAGCCAGACATTCAAGGTCAATGACCAAAGACTTAAGCCATTTTTGGGGGTTTTGAAGAAGAAGTGGTGGAGGAGAATTTGATGGATCCGGTATACCTAGAAGTTGTGAAGGAATAATTAGTTTTCTTTTTTCGCTTTTCAATGTACAAGTTTTTATTTACTTACTTTATTTTTTTTTTATTCCATGTTAATTATGTTCTTTTGTCGTATAGTTTTGTTTTTCTTAGTCGTAGATATTGTGTTTGTTTAAAACTCAAGTGCGAGGTGTTCTCTAACCCTTCATATATTTTTTACTGTCCATCATTGAATATCATATTTGTTTTAGAACACTGCATGAATCAAGTTGGGGGGGGGGGAGGTTGCACTATTTTCACATTACACCAATGTTTGTGGGAATATTTCGCGCGAATATTCGAGTCTGCCGACACTAAAAAAAAAGGTGGAAATATTCCGCACGGATATGCGGCTGCCGACACTCAAAAATAAAAAATAAAAAAATGGGATGCCTTTATAAGGCTTTCAATTTTTTTTCTCCCATCCACCGGTGATTGGTCTCCCCTTCTTCTTCCCTTCTTTTTCTTCTTCTTCTTCTTCTTCTTTGTCGTTCTCTCTGTTCTCTATAAAAACAAACCACCCTGCAAATCCATGATCATATACGCCGACGACCCAGTCCTTTGTTTAATAATTTACCTTATATGTTTGTATTTGTTCATGGGTGCTCTTTTTCTGCTCGCACTTAGGGTGAGGGGTTTCCAGCCTAACCCAAATCTCCCTCGAGTTGATTAATTGTTGTGTTTTGTTTGTTGGTTATGGCAGCTAAATAGATCTCTACACCCACCGCCTTTATCACTTTCTTTGTCTTCTTCTTATTTCTGTTGTGCTATTCTCTATAACACGACTCAACTCCCAACAATCTCATGACCATATTCCCCGAAGACCCAATTGTTTGTCTCATGATCGGCATTTGTTTACTCTATTTGTACATGACTCTTCTTCTTCTATCTGCATTTAAATCAAGGGTTTTCGTCCCAGCGAAACCCAGATCTACGTAGAGAAGATTAATTTGTGTATTTTCTTTGTAGGTTTCGACAGTTGAACAGATCTCTACCCTACAACTTGATCTTCAAACTCCACACACTGGTAAATTCGAAACATTGGGGATAATGTTCGGTTTAGGTTGGGGGGTGTGATCTACGATTCCAGTTTGTTATAGTTTCGTATTTAAAAAAAAATTTTGTTCTAGATTGCGTATTTTTACAGCATTTTTTCTTATATTTTATGATCACATCAAATGCAGCGTCAATCATCTTTGTGACTGGCAGACGTTAAAGAACCAGATAGTGAGTCTTAAAGCATAGAAAGCATGGATGTTAAAATTTTTTGGTTTAGTTTGGGAGTCTTGCGCACATTTTCATCTGATATGCATGCTGTGATCATGAGAAAAGTAAGAGTAGTCAGAAAAATTGAAATCCGAGAAGCACAAGCAAAACCATTGTGTGGCAGAAGTACTTTTGCTAAATGTCGTCGTATCAAACGGCTGGGTGCTTGTAAACAATGTGGCAGGTGTTTTCACATAAAAAAATACAATCAGTGTTCTGAACCAATTTCGGGTCGTGCAACCGATCAATTAAACTGGATAGCGTATGGGCAGAGTAAGAATTTTCCTGAGACACCATCTTATACCAGTCCGGGACTTGTGTGCGACAAGAAGTGGGAAGGGTCACTAATAATGACATAGGCACAAGCGATGACTCGGATTAAATTTTAACTAATAATGACAAAGTTGTGAAAAAATGTGTTTTGGGGATGAAGGTTAATGGTCCGAATTTTTTTTTTCTTGTAAATATTTGTTTATGTACAAAGTCTTTTTGTTGAAATAAAGATGTGGGTCAAGTAAGGATTGTCCCAAAATGCCAACTTGTAGCGTGGGTAGGGACCTATCCTGAGACACCATAGTTTTACAAGTTCAATATGTGCATTTAGTCTTTTTGTCAATTTTCATAGATAAATGTGTATGTAAATAGTTTTGATTTTTATTCAAGTGAAAAAAAAAGCTGCATTTCCTTGAAAAATGGTATTTTCTCTATGCTTAAATGTCAAATGTACATTGGTATTTGTTAATCTTAAGGTACAGAATAACCAAACTCGAAAATAGAATTATAATATAACAGACATTCTTTGGAAACCTGACATAACCAGTGGAGATAACAAAGAATATCATGGTAAGTTTTGAGCCTTACGATACTTTCTGAGAGACAATCAATATTTACTCAAGTAAGCTCTTTCACTTTCAATTGTTGAATAATCTCATTAAACTTGCTTTGATTAAATGCAACTAAAGTAATCTATTGACCTATCCTACAGGGAACCTTTGCATGCGACACAGACACATACTTGAGAAAGAATTTTAGGCCATATTTAAGTTGATTTTGAACCTTAGTCATTGCTTCTACAAAATTATATCCCTAGTTAGTCATGTTTGAGCCTTCAATGAATGATGATTTTTTTCTCGAAAAACCCATATGATAACCGAGTCACAAAAAAAAAAAATTACACTTAACATACCTTGCTATCCAATTTTTTCTTGCACCCTCTTATAAATTGGTATGTCATAGAAAGGCAAGAAAAACAGAAAAGAAGATGGTGGCTACTGTTCAATGAAGAATCAAAAAAAAAAAATTGAAAGAAAGAAATATCATTTCTAGGCAAAAGAATGAAAAGCAAGAAAGAGGTGTGCTATATTAAAAAGAGGATAGCTTTTGAATACCATTGACGTCATTTCATTTGCCACTAACCTCTGGCCACATTACAACCAATAGAAAGTCCTAATTGATCTCAAGTCTAATGCATGTGTGTGTTGTCGACCGAAAACTGGGGTATGTTAAATAGTATTTCTTTAATTGCATTGATATTCTTCCATCAGATTATGCCAAGAACATGATTAGTCTACTTTCTTAAGAATTTCACTCCCTTTCTAATTGTGCATGTGATTATTCGATTGATCATCCTCTGATCACATGCCCTTTGAGAGACAAGTCACTATAATTGGAGTGAATTTTTTGCTGAGAGCATTCTAAGAGAGATTTGAGAAATCAAAGCTATCTATGGAAGGTGATAAAGTAGAATGTTTGTTATATAACAATTCTTGCTACTAGAATGATCATTCCTACTACACAAGGAATTCCAAATACCAATGTAACAAGTGTTTATTTTTGTATAGAGTACATACCAATGACAGAGAAGTATTCGGGAAACAATTCAAAATGAAGAGATGTGTGCCTCAATGATTCTGTTACTAACTCATTTTGACAAGAAATCTTACATATACACATCTTTTAATTGGAGTTTATAGGTAGCTTCACTGGAAACCTTCACGAGACAAAACTCGTCCACTAGGGATCACCTAGGGGTTTAACGGCTTATTGCATATGTTAAATACAATTGTATTATCTACGAAAGTGATTTTATTTTGTTATGTTGTTTATTACTAGGGACTAGTAATATTTTGGTTGGGGGTGTGATTAACCCTAATTAAGGCATAATTTAATAGGTAAATTGTGTTAGTTGAATAAATTTAAACTAGTCAAAATAAATCAAATTAGAATTAGTGTGTGAATAAATGATAATGCATTAATTGTTGTACTTTTCAAAATTTTGTGCGTCAAAGCTACAAACTACTGGGGAGCCAATTGCATTAAAGCTACAAACTACTGGGGTGCCAATTATCAAAGCTCAAAACAAAGGGGGATCAAAGAATTCAAGGCCACCTAACAAGACTTTCAAGTCCACCTAACAAGATTCAAAGCCACCTAACAAGATTTTTCAAGTCCACATAACAAGATTCAAGGCCACCTAACAAGAATTTCACCCTCCCTTGTTGCCTATAAATACCACCCCTTAGGACTTGTAAAGCATTCATCTTTAGGTAGTGGAAAACCCTCCAAAAGTATTATTGCTTATAGCTTTCTTTAAGTATTGTTTTCTTTTATTGTATTCTTTCTTCCTTTTAATTTATTGCTTTCTTTTACTTTAAGTATTGCTTTCATTTATTGTGTTATTGCTTTCTTTTACTTCCATTGCTTGAGCTTCCTTCTTCCCTTAGAGGAGTGAAACTCTTCCACTTTTCTAGAGCTTTACCAAAGCTGTGAAGGGTGGAACGTGATTCACTCATTCTTTGTCGAAGATCGGCTCCTTGTGTAAAATGTGTTACCTTGTAACTCCTCTACTTGGAGGGATAAACATCACTTACTTTTCTAGCTTTAACAAAGCCATGAAGAGTGAGTAGTTTCTCATCCAATCTTTAGTAAGAGGTGGTTATCTGGAAGTTAAATTTATGCAATTCGTTTATGCTTAGCTTTAGTCTTTATTTTTTTATAATGTCTTCTCATCATATTGTTGTCTTTATTTTAAGCATGAATAGCTAAATCTCTTAGTTGGCAAATCCAAGAGGAACCTCCACTTGGGCATGTCATTTCAACTCGTTCTCATCCCCTCTTTCAGAGTTCAATGGTTCGGTTTGACTGGGTTGAGGGTGGATAACTTGGTGAGTCTATGATATTCCATAGGCCTAGTCACGATTTATGCTTAGATACTCACCAATCTTATCCCTAACTTCCCACGAATCAATCGTTCATTCATGCTCTAATTGGAGGAGGGTTCCGAGTTGAGACATTATTCCTATTGGAGTGACCTCTTGGATTTGCCAACATTTGTTTCTCATTTTATTAGCATCAAAATAACTTCACCAAACAACTTCCAACAATCAAAGATTTTACACTTTCTTTCTCCCAAAATCACATTCCCATCGGTTTACTTCCTTCCCCGTGGAGATGACCTTGGAATACCACCAAGTAAAACACGATCCACGAAAGTCTCCTTGCGCTTGGGGAGCACTTTTGTTCACACATACTCACATTTGACATCTCATTCATCCACCATTCCGTTGCCCTTTCTTTTGACATCATCCCTTGGAGAGTGACACTCCCCTTCATTCATATACTATATATGCTAAAAAGTGATGTTTAGAGGTTAGGAAATAACAAGGAATTTTTTCAAGCAGTACTCTTTACATATGGGTATGACATGGAGATTGCAATGGTGCATTATATTGCATTTGCGTGGGAACATTTCATTAATGGGCATCGTCATGGGTGTGGGCATGTGTGCATGTGTTGAATCAAACACCACACTTGGTGGATGATAAATGGGCTCAGTTCTATTGGACCATGGTTCAACAGAGTCGCACGATTGCATGAAAAAGGAAAAATATGTGTCGGGTATAGCAAGTAGGGCTAAACTCTCTCTCGAGTGCAAGACCCGACTATTGGTTTTATACACTTCCTACGGTGCAAGTCCAAAAAAATGTAATGGTACGCGGAGCCAGCAGTGTGATTTCAAAAGTTCGCTACCTAACAAAGACATATGATTTTATTTTATAAATTGGTTATTCGATGTGTATCATGCAATAATGATATGGTTTTATAAACACACGCTCGTTATTTCAAAAAGAGCATTGGATGAAATTCATCAATGACAAATGTTTTACACACATTGGCATTGCCTTGTGTTGTGGAAGCCGGTGAGGACTCGGAGTAAAAGTGCATGAGTGAGTATCATTTCATATAATGACATAACATAGTAAAATCTCCATCCTGAATTGCATATTCTTGTTTAGATTGAATATTGGTTGTGGATTGTTGCAAGTGCATATTCATGTGCATCTTGGTTGGGGAGTAGCCTCTGTAGGAAATATTCTACTGAGTGTGGCTCACCTTATACGTGAACACATTTCAGGTGCGGGGTTTGTACCGGTAGGGGACACCCATTTGGGACTTCCAAGATGAAGAAAAGGTCGACTTGTGGCCTTTAACCGTGAATTTTGTAAAACTTTTGAGAAAAACATATATTTTGGCATGTAAATATATGAAAATCGTTGTAATAGAATTTGTATGTATCAAGTCTTATGTGAAAAACTATATTTTACATGTTTGAGATGCTTGTGGGAAGGTTTGGAATGAATTGAAAATGAAAAACAGGTGAAACAGACAATTCTGGGCAAAACCTACCGATAGAATGACAAAAATCTACTGGTAGATTACAGGTAGAACTTGTCTAGCAGGTAAAACCTACTAGTAGATTATAGGTTGGTTACAGGTAAAACTTGTCTAGTAGGTAAAACCTACTAAAAGATTACTAGTAGTTATAGGTTACAGGTTGAAAAGTTTTACCTACACAAACCTACCGGTAGCTTTTTCAAAAATCTGAAATTTTAAAAATGCATTGTCATGCTTTTGGACTATGTGTTTTTGGTTCCAAGGGTATAAATGGACATCAAATGAGCCCAAATAATAGCATATTGGACCTTGATTAGGCAAAATGGTAAAACATACACGAGTTAAACATGTGGGTTATAATCTCGGTTAAGGGAAAGTTATTGACGTGTCGCCTAGTTGTGCGATAATATGGGTATTTCTATGGGTTGACGGATGGTCAACGGTTAATAAATGGCCCCCGATTTTAGGGGTGTCACAAATTTTCTTCCAAATTATTTGAATTTCAAAATTACCACACATGCTCTGTTGAAGTTGTTTCTTAAGGATTTTGGGCTCTTAAAGTTGAAATCATAGTATTCCAATGATTTGGGAGCTATTTGGCTAACATAAACTCGGTAGTGATGATGTGGTATTTCGTGAGTTATGAGTTACTGGGCTTTACCTTTAAATAGTGAAGCATTGATCATTGAGACCTTTCAAGAGCAAGTAAGAAGCAGGTAGAGATGCACTAATGAAGCAGGCGAAGGCGCAAATTCTTGAAATATATAGAGGATTGCGATGACTGATCAAAAGAGCAGATTTACATGTGGTGCTTACAAAAATTGGTGGATTAGAATCAAGGGTGCTTAGCCTTGACCAAATTTGAAGAGTTTGGTTCAAGGGAGGTTGTTGGAATTTAGTCTCTAATTGTTATAACGGAGTGTTTGTGGGATAATCAACGTGAGAATCCTGATTGAAACAGGAAACGTATTGAAAGAGTCTTAATAAATCATGGATAGGTTTATTAATGACTTGATAGGAAACGTAGAGATTTAGCAATATCTCAACTGTATTGGGTTGCAATATTTTATCCCTATAAATAGGGTTGAATATTATATAATCCTTTATTAGATGACCAGTTTTTTCAGTAAATAATACATCGATATAAGTTTTTTGTCTATGGATATAAATACAGTATACCGGGAGGGTATGTTGTATTGAACCACGTTATATTTTTGTGTTAAATTTTTATTTTTATTTTTTATCTTTGATTTTCTATCTTCCAACAAGTATTATTTTGTGTTAATTATCCGTTGTGCAAAATCAACAATTTATACTACTAATAAAAGTACTTTAAGATGAAAAACTTTTGAATCTCTATTTTACTCTTATAAGAGCATCGCCAACTCTGACTCAAATTTAAATTTGAGTAAAAAAACCTAAAAAACTTGCTCCAACATATGTGACTCAAAATTATACAAAATCAAGAGAGACTCATTTTTTTACTCAAATTAAGGGAGACTCAAATCCTTATCCAAATCTTTAAGGTGAGATTTCAACCTCTTTTAAAGATCTAATAGTCATCTTTATTCTCTTTTAAATTTGGGTTTGCCCTCATTTAAATTTGAGTTTCTCCTTCTTTAAATTTGAGTTTATTCATTGGAGCCATTTGTATCAAATCAAGTTTTTTACTCAAATTTAAGTAAAAATTTGAGTTATGGTTGGAGATGCTCTAAAGGATCTACCACTCTATCATTTCACAATTAAATATTTAAATTATCATAATATACTTATGTCATTAAATCTACAAAGTATATAGCATCTCTTATATTTAATAGGTTTCTATGAAAATTTTAGATAGATTATTTTACCCTTAAAAACAATCCATTATTATATTTTCAATAAAGTGTTCAAAAAATCTTTAAAAACTCCATCATTCTATTATTACTCATCTCATATGCAAAGATAACATTATGTCTATATATGTGTTTTTTTTATCGAAAAATTTAACTCTTTCATTTATCAGATAAAAAATAATCGTATATGTAGTTTTTTAAAATTAATTTATGTTACATTAGTATAATTCTTTAGTCATAATAAATTTTCTAAGTTATATTAAGATTTTATGTAAAAATAAATATTGTAGTTTGTTTTTAAGTAAAACTTAATTTTTTTAGAATTTTAATATGTTTGATATTTTATGGAGTAGTATATTTAACATAATCTCAATTAACTTAACTAATTCATAATTACTGTAAGGTTTCAATGTGATTAGTATATTGACAATTACTTTTATTTTTATTCAAGGAATTATGAGTGGAATCCTAATCAAATGAATTTCAAAAAATTATTTTCTCAAACATCACTAAAAAATAAATGATGGGCCCAACCCAGATTACAGAAGTAGACCAACAAAGGCTTAGTCACAATTTTAGTTGGGTCAAGCCCAATGTCCTAAAACACCCAGTCTATTACTAATGTACTTGGGGATCTCCATTTTAGGAAAGGGAACATTGGAACACAATCATTGGGGTACACATCACTAACTTTACAGAATCACCTTGCCCATTACAAGAATGACACCAGCCTCACGAAACCACCCCGCTCCTCGTTACAAGAATGAGGCCTCAATCAGGTCTCCCTCTGTGCCGTTATGAAACTTTACTTGCCTATAAATTCCAAGCCACACCTGCACATAAGGGGCATCACTCATCTCTTAGCACTATACACAGCTTGAGTAATCAAACTCTCCAGCCACTGTAGCCATTCCCTATGGAGTACGTCACTCAGATTGAACCACCTAATTTGTGTGTTTGATTGTGTTGAGCATACCCCATCACATACTCTATTACATACTTGATTGATTTTGCATAAACACTTTTGTGCATCATCAGTTTTGACAATGTCTGTGGGAACAATTTAGTTTTTACCCTACCGTATTCCTTTTTTTATGGCTATTACAACTAGATCCATAAATCAATAAAGAGAAGATGATGATCAACCACGTCATAATGTCTTGTCCCCTCGGCAAACCCCATCGCTGAACCATAATTACTATAGATTATGTAGTTGTTGGTAAACCAAAACCAACAACTCCTCCAATTGATGTTTGCTAGTCACCCTTGAGGAGTCATGCCCCAACACTCAGGAGGGCCAACGCCCCAAGCACATAGCCCAATGCACTAAGGTGTCTTGTTGTAGTGCCAAGGCACCCTACTTCAGTGCCAAGGTGCCTCGACTCCCCATCCTCGTGCGCCTTCTCCATCCTCCAATGCTAGCGACCCTCTGTTCCAAGAAGACGAGGGGGAAAACCAGCATGTGGACCATGAAAGCCATTATAAAAACCCTTTTAAGGGTGTCCCCAACCATTGGCACAAAAAAAATCAAGGAAGGGCAGAACTAACTGGGTGACATCTTCAATGCTATGAAAGTGCGAGGGTTAAAAATGGTTGAGTACCTTGTGAGGCATGTTGACACACTATTCGTAACTGATGTGACTAACTACCCCCTCCCCCCTAAGTTCAAAATGCCAACTATGAAAGTTTTTGATGGCTCAAAAGATCTACTGGACCACCTTGACACCTATAAATCCCTCATGCAGTTGCATAACATAACAGACCAATTTATGTGTAGGGCTTTTCCTACCATCCTCAAAGGATCTATGTGCCAGTGGTTTGTCAAACTCGGACTGGTTTCCATTGATTCTTTTGCTAAATTAAGCAAAATTTTCATTTTCGACTTCATATGGGAACGCCGACACCAGAAGTATGCTACCCAAGCAAGACCAAAATAAAAGTTTAAGGAGTTACCTCATTCGTTTTAACGAGAAGGTTATCTAGATTGAAGAGCTAGATGAAAAAGTAACCATGATTGCCTTCATAAGAGGCCTGTGCTCATCCAATTTTTTGTTTTTAGTTTTGAAATTCACACCAAAGAGCAAGCCAAAATTACTATCAAAAGTCTAAAATAACATGAACGCTGAGGACATCACCAAAGCCAAGCAAGGTGAGTCTTTACATGGAGGGGAGAAAAGAAAAGAGCCCTATTAAAAAAAAGAGAGAGAAAACATAAGGGCAAAAGGCAAAATCTATCAAGCATCCTCAGCACTCTGGCTACTTTCATTGCCATTGCCCTCTTCACTGTTGCATGACCCGTTCTCACTAGAAGTCTCACCATCATCATCACCACATGTGCTCGAATCCTCATTTGGGACAAATCCTGAGAAGTCTATACTGGGAAAAATCGCTGAAACCTTCCCCCTAAACTCCTCGTAGCCATCAATAAAAGCGTATGTGATGCTATCCTGCAGGTCATGGACATGTTTTCTCTGTAACCTACCTCCTTTCTCCATCTCTTGGGAGTGAGCATTTACTCTGGTTCCCCTCTTATGAGCTACCCCCTTTCAATAAATCTCCTCTGGTATGTGACACTTGTCAATGACTGAAAAACCACGCCTTAACTCTGGTAGCTCTCTCATAAGCTACTCGTAGCTCTCTCATGAGCTACTCGCAGCTCTATCTTAGCTTGGTATCCTTCTCGTGAGCTACTCGTAACTTTGTCTCTGCTCTCGTGCAAGTAGCCTCAGTCTTCACCTCTAGCTTAGTGGCTTTCTGGCGAGTTGTCAAAAGCTCAGCCTCAAGAGGTGCAGCTCTCTAGCGAGCCACCCTCAACGCCTTCTCTATAGCTCACTCTGTCTGCCTCTCCCTCATTAGAGTCCTCGATATTTGCTCATGCTAGTTTTATGCTTGAAGTTGCTGAAGCCTTCCCCCTGAACTCCTTGTAGTGATCAATAAAAATGCTTGTGGTGCTATCCAGTAGGTCATGGCTAGCCTTCTCTGCAAGCCAACCTCCTTTTCTCTATCTCCTATGAGTGAGCCTCTACTTTGATAGACCTCTCATGAGCTAATCCGCAGCTCTACCTTAGCTCCAGTAGCCCTCTCATGAGCTACCCATAGCTTTATCTTAGCTCTAGTAGCCCTTTAGTGAGTTACTCCTAACTCTATCTTTGCATTGGCACAAACAGCCTCAGTCTCTGCTTCCAACTTAGTTGCTCTCTCGTGAGTCACTAAAAGCTCAGCCTTAAAAGGTGAACCTCTTTTGCGAGTCACCCTCAACTCTTTCTCTATAGCCCCCTGTGTCTGCCTCTCACTCATCCGAGTCCTCAATATCTGCTCATGTTGGTTGACCCTCACAAAAAGGCAAACTTGAAAATGAGCTAAATACATGGTGAAGACATGAGGGATACGTCAACTGAATGAAAATACGAAAAGGTAAGACTTATACCCATCTCACAAGAATCAGATCACAATCCTCCTTAGTAGCCTACTTTCCTCCTAGGAGTAAGAATTGAGCTTTTCAACCTTGACAGTTGGAGAGTAGTCCAATAATCAATTTTCCTTCCCTTGGAGCAAAAGTGATACCAACCACAATTTGGAGTAGGGGTTCTCCTATAACATATAGGTGGAAAGAAACTCTTCGCAAGAAGGAGAGGCGCTCACTCATCACCACAGTACAAGAATCGTCAATAACACTCTCCAACCATTTGGAGCCAATCGCCCTAGCATGATTGACAAGTGTGCCAAGATACGACACAAAGGTGTAGGCATCAAAAATTTCAAACCTGCCTCTAACACCTCTTCATAGATGGCAATTTCCCCAAAAGAGTCATCAGACACTAGCTTGCCCATCTCAACTCAATGACATAACACAGTAGGGGGAATACGAAAAGTAGAGACACTCCTAACAATCTCTATATCAGTATTAATGTTATTGGAAATAGTGCTCATCTTGAAACCATTCTCGCCAATAACTACATTGCCATGATGTTTGTGTTGTTGTGGATGTTGGGTAAACATTATTTCTAGCACAATCACCTTCGGAGCCCACCACCTCACTGCCCTGCCCAACGCTACTTGTGCTCAGAGCCTTGCCGTAGGCGCCTATCATCAGTGTTTTACTGCCCTTACCTAACACCGTACCCAATGCCTTGCCCACTACCGCACCTAGTGCCAACATTTCACTCAGCACCTGCGCGCCTCCTATAGGCACTGGTGCCTTGCCTCTTGTGCCCGACGACTTGTCTCTTGCTCCTATTAGCACCCTCTCTCCCTTCAGCGCCCTCTATGCCTTGCACCCCATGCCACACGCCTTTCTATCACTGCCACATGTCATCTCACCTTTCTCTTTTCATCCTCAAATGTGTATGTGGGGGTCCTATTTAAAACCCTAGGTATTTGTTGCTAGCAAAGGACAAAGACAAGCTTATCAAGCAAAAATCAAAACAAAGGGTTATACTCTACCAAGAAAATACCCACAAACCCAATTGAGTGGAAGGAACTAAAAAAAATTAAAATAAATAACCTGATTGTTTATGGAGTGAAAGAGTTTGTGGCAAGAGGAAACATGGAAAAGAAGAAAGCAAAAATTATTTTCACTGATGCCAAAAATTTATTTTCACTGATGCCATTTCCTCCTAATCTCATTAGACTCCATGCATAGGTAGTAAATGATGGGCCCAGTCCAAACCAGACTCAAATCATAGATGCAGACTAGGCCTAGATCACATAAGCAGACCAACAAAGGCTCATTTAAACTTTTAGTTGGGTCAAGCCCACTATTTTGAAAGGACCAACTTATAACTAGCGCATGTGGGGATCTCCATTTTAGGAAAAGGAACTCGTAGAACACAATCAACTGGGTGCACATCGCCAGCTTCATAGAGGTCTTACGGAACCACTTTGCTCCCCATTACGAGAATAACGCCTCAATTAGGGCTCATTCGGAGCCGTTCTTGCCTATAAATTGTAAACCCCACCTACAAATGAGGGGCATCACTCATCTCTCAGCACTCTACACACCTTGAGTAATTAAACTCTTTGGCCACCGTAGTCATTCCTGTGGAGTAGGTCACTTAGACCGAACCACCTAATTCGCATGTTTGATTATTTTGAGCATACCCTATCACATACTCCATTACATACTTAATTGATTTTGCAAAAATTGTAACGCTCCAAAATCTACCCTAGAAGACATTACTATTTACAAATCATCCAACCACAAGAACAACTAAAAATAACCATTAAGTGATAAATAATTTATCCATTTGACAATGAATAAATACTAAAACCAATAGAACATTGAAACTTCTCCAGCTTACAAATCAAAACCAAGAATATCTTGCAGCCGAATAATAAAAACTAGTTAAAACATTATTTCATAAAAATCTCTCAAACTCTAAACCAATAGTAGATCAACTCTATTCCTCTAAGGTAGGATCCACATCTTGAACCTCCAATGGCTCATAATCAATCTGCTCATCCACATTGACATCCTCTTCTATGCCAAAATTTGTAAGTGTGTTGTAGGGGGTGAGCAAAAGCCCGTAGAAAATCCATCTCAAATCCCAACAAAGTTTAAAACAATAAAAAATGGCAAGTCTCTTTCAGAAAATAGCATATAAAGATTTTTGAGAATAAAACCATGGTACTTGTAATGATCTAAAGTGTACGGAATACAGTAAATCAATGACAAGAATAAACTTGCAAGAAATTAAAGCAATAAATAAGTAACTCAGTAACATCATTCAATATTCTCATGTATGTTGGTTCATCCCCATTGTCATGTATGTTGGTTGCTTCTCAGGAATCTACACAATGCTTCAGCCTCGTTCACTCATCATAACCACACAATCTCAATCATTCTCCGCAGGGCCAAATCACAAACCACTTTAGGAAGGGCATATACCGTCTCTCACGGCATTGATGAATCCTTCCCAAGAAAGGTATTCCATCCCTCAGCCTCGAACTTACGTGAACAATAGTGGTTGCCCTCACAAACAACAATCCACTACAAGTGTTAGATAACCATCTCACCCCCACTGGGATAGACTAATCTCTAACACTCTACGAAAGCTCTCGAAGGCAATTCAAGTCCATCAAACAAACCATAGAAGAGATGAAACCACAACTTTCTCAACAATCACAATCTTAACCAATCATAATTTCCATTAATAATTCAAGTACCACAAGTGCACAATTCTCAATATACTACATTACTAAAGGAATTAAAATATGCAAGAGATCATCTCAAGAAAATATTTACAATTTCGATATCAAAATTCTAGGGTTTAGCCAAAAATCATAATTTCTTAGATCAAGAACAAATGTTAGATGAAAAAATGATTTAATAAAGAATAGGAATTTAGAAATCAAGAATCCATATGAATTTCACAATAGAACATGTATTTTAGAAAAACTAGGGTTTTGGAAATTCAAGAACAATGTTTCTTGAACCCAAATATGCATTTTGTTCAAGATTATGTTTCAATGATAAAGAAACCAAGAATTCATATATATCTATCATACAATTATCAAGAAGATTGAAATCATACATAATTATACCCTAAGTCTCAATGAAAGAACTTAAGAAGAATCCCCTACCTCAATTATGTTGTTTGTGTGTAAATCTAGCGTGTTTAATCCGTTCCAACATGAGAATCCTTTTGAGTCTTGTGTTTCTCTTTCTCTCTTGCTCTCCAGGGTTGCCTAGGGTTGAAAATTGATGAAAAATAGCTAAAGAGACGCCCTTATGGTATTTATAGGGTGAAAAACGAAGAAAAATACTAAAATTGATCGGGGTTATTTTTAGGGTAGCGTCCGAATGGTCCTTGGGCGTCCAGACAGTTCAAACTCACTATTTTCGATGAAAAATAAAGTTTTTGGGTAAGGAGTACCGTTCGGACGGTGCTTGGAGCGTCCGGACGGAGACAACTTTATGTCCCAATTTCAGAAGCAATTTTCACCTATTTAGAAGTCGATTCAGGAAGTTTTCGTGAAATACACTTTTGTAAGTCTAGTTTCTACTGTCCAAACCTCAACTCAATTTGAGGTAGGATTAAAAATTTATGGCCAAAATACTAAGATAGTGTCAAATTCCTTCTTACCCGAATTCTTTCTAAAACGCGTTTTAACTCTGGAATACTTCCTAACTTTTAATACACCTCATTTTACCTCTCCCTAGGTTTATCGACCTTCCAGATCCAATGGTAAACCTTATTTTGACCTAAAAATATTTAAAAACCTACCTAATAACTATTCTTAAGCTTAAACACCTTCAAAACTAAGTTTGATCCGAAAGTCAATTCATGCGAAACTCAATCTCCATGATCAATCTTTTAACAATGATTCGAGGTTTCTACAATCCTTTTATTCATTTTAAGAGAAATATTAATATGATATTATTCTTATTTAATTATAGTACGGAGTCTTACAAAAATACTTTTGTGCATTATCAAAACTCAATCACAAAATTCTAAAAGAAGAACTTTAACTATTTTTTTATCTTTTATTTATAGTTAGAACAAAGATTTTTGGGACCAGATACATTTTTCATAATCATATAATAGAATATGAGGAATGAAAAATTAAGTTTAATAAATTTGTAACGATATTTAATTCAAATATACATATACCTAATATGTTTTATTAATTTTTATGTACAAAAACTATTCACGTGTAATATACATGGTACATTATGTATTCTATAATATAAAATATGGCAGACTTCAATAAGCTTATTTGACCGTCTCAAATAAACTTATCAAACGATCACTAAAATTTCTCTCAAAATCATTCACATTATACCGTACTTTCAGGCATAGATCACATACATATATTTTATAATATAAAATAGAATAGACTTCAATAAACTTATTTAACGGTTTCAAATAAACTTATTCAACGGCCACTAACATCTCTCTTAAAATTATTCACAGTACACCGTGTTTTCAAGTACGGGGTTATTCCTTATAATAATAATAATAATAATAATAATAATAATAAAGTAGTTGCATTTCTTTATCTTGAACTTTTCGCAGCTTAGATCGATTGAAGATTATTGATCCGACGATTCTAATTAGACTTTCATTCCTTTTAAAACTCTAAGACTTCTATCTGTAATATAACTCTCTTTCTCTCTCTATCTCATACACTCAACTCTCATACGTATATTAGTATATAACTCTCTCTCTCTCCCTCACAGATATTTTAAACAAACACTCTCTCATCTCTCTCTCTCTCTCTCTCTATATATATATATATATAGATGAGATATAATGAAAATTTAATTAGGATCGTCAAGACAAACAATACTATCTCATACTTTCTCTTTTAACATTCTTAGTATTATTTGTTTGTCTTGATGATTCTAATTGAACTTATTTACTCAAAAAAAAAAAAAATTCTCAGGTTGTAAATATTCAAAGTCAAGCTAATCACCCATAAAAAAGATTTAAAGTCAAACTAATCACCAATAAAAAATAATAAGTGATACCAATTGTACCAAAAAAATAAAAAAATTCAAAGCCAAACTAATCATTAATAAAAGATAATAAGGGACACCAATTGCACCAAAAAAATAAAAAATTTAAAATCAAGTAAATTATCAATAAAAAAATATCAATGACCAAAAAAAAAAAGTGAAACCAATTGCACAAAAAAAAAATAATATTCTAAGCCAACTATTAATTTTTTTTTCCTTATTTGCATTGCTTTCTCTTTGCTAATGTTCATACTTTTTAAATACTTAAATTGTGCAAAATAGACACCAAAACGATAAAAAAGTCAGTTAAATTAATTTTTTTAAGCAGTGAAATTTTGATTTTGTTGATTTGGTTTAATTGTAGCGTGAGAATATTTTTGTAGGATTCGAGAAGTCAAATCAATTATCCTTGCAGTTACAAACAAATTCATTGGCCAATGTTAGTTCAATTGAGTTTTTTTTTTTTTTTGAAAATTTGATTTGCAGTTCAATGTGAACTAGATAACCTATTCATTAGATTTAGTAAGAGGTTGAAAAAATGAACACTCATTGGGAAGGAGAGCCACCATGAAAAAATATATGACAGAATAATTTTGTAATGATGTTAATTTAAGTTCATAGATATTTTCATATTGTATTAATATAATATAATTTTTTTTATTTCAATCATTGTACTTCTTTTATTTAAAATATTATTAAATTCTTGATAAATTTTTTGTGTTAAGAGTACTATATATAATCTAACAACAATAATAATTAAATGATAGGTAAGGCGGTTGCAAATTTTGTGACTGGTGAATGGGGGTACTAAACAAATACCAGGGAGGAGGAGTGGGAATGAGAAAGATGGGACAAGGCGCACGCTAAGAAAAAAAGCTGAGTTGGAGTATGATGGGAAAGGATTGGTGAAATTATAATGCGCCAGGGCGCACTAACTCCCGGAGACCAAACAAAAAATGAAAAAGAAAGCGCACAAAAACTTTGAATCAAATACAAAAACTACTCTGCCAAGAAACAAGCCCCACCTCAACACTCACCCCATCATTGCCACCAAGAAAAAGAACAATACTCACACCCACAAACTCAAAATAACAATAACAATTCAAACATTCCTTCAACATCTTTCATTTATTTGTCTTTTAATAGTTGATTTTCCCTGTTTTTTTTTCCCAGTTTAGTTGTGTGTTTTAGGACTAATATACAAGGAAATGGAGACGGGGGCTTCTTTTGCTGTTGAGTGAGTGGACTTGGCTGCTGGGTTGTTTCTGGTTTTGTGCATAATGGGAAATTGTTGGTTTAGGTCGGAATATGCAATATACAGGGTCTCTTCCAACACAAAGTCAGGTACGTTCCATCATGAATTCTTGATTTCTGTTGTTTGAATTGGTATTCTCTAACTGGGTTTTGCAAAACAGGAGTTTAGAGATGGGTTTTACTTAGATAGTGCGAAACTATGTTTCAAGTGGTCATGTTTTGCTTTTCCATTATGTTTCTTCTTCTCTGTTTTCATTACTGCTTATGGGTTTTCCATTTGATTTGTTTATCCATTCTCATGAGCTGATTTGGCTTTTCCTGTGCTACTTAGGAAAAGGTTGTGTTTTTAAATACTTTGTTATTTTTGGAAACAATAAAAGTTGAATCTTCTCTTTGTGCTGTCTTTTTATTTTCATTATGGTCTCTTTTTATATTTCTCCACCATCTTTCATGTTTCCTGCCAGTAGTTCTTTTTGTCAGTATTAGGTATCTACTTGTGGCAATTGAAGGGTATATATAGAAATAATTTTCCTTCTTGCTTTACTTTACATTTGGTTTCTTTGCTTCCTTTTTCCGCAGAATTGATTTTTTTTTTAATTTCTCTTTTGATGGGATATAATTATTATTATTTTTTTTGCAATTTTGTCTTCCTCTATGAATCCATGCTTCTTTAGATTGATTGAACATGAGAAGGTGATTTTTGGAACAATTTAGTTCAGTATTAGGAATATACTTATGGCAATTGAAGCATAAATATACCAATTTCTTTTCTTCTTGCTTTTCTACTTTTGTGCTCTTTACTTTCTTTATGCAGAATTTGTTTTTAAAATTCTTCTATGTTGGAATATAATTAATTTTTGTTTTCACAATTACCTCATTTGCTCTAAGAACCTATTCTTCTTTATATTGATTTAACATGATATGGTGAGTTTTGGAACAATTCATTCGAGGTGGCACCTATATTCTAAGATTGTGAAGTGGTTCGATTGCCCTGTTCAAAAATAAATAAATTGATTAGTTTGTTGATAATGGACATGTTGTCTAATTCTTTTTCCCAACATTTGAAGCATTAAAATGATCAAATTAGTTTTTGCCCTCAACAACTACTTCCCTCGAGCTCCCCCAAACCAAAAAAAAAAAAACAAAACAACATAAAAAACCCATGTTACAGGTGTTGGGTTTATGTTGATGAAATTAGACTTGGTGAGGATTATGATATATCTGTATTTCATAATTAGTTGTGCTTTGGAATTCTTCGTTGTAGAGTCTCCAAAAGATCAGAGTCCATCAGTGAAGGAAAGGAATGATGACCGTAAGCTACCATCAAATCCTGAAGAAGTAGAATACCTTCGTCGTAGTTCAGCGGCAAATCCATTGATTGTGTTCACATTTGAAGAACTTAAAACAATCACTGGAAACTTTAGACAAGATCACATGTTGGGTGGAGGAGGATTTGGAAATGTTTACAAGGGGTTCATTTTTGAAAATGTAAGGGAGGGGCTTGATCCCATTCCCGTGGCTGTTAAGGTTCATGATGGCGATAATAGTTATCAAGGCCATAGAGAATGGCTGGTAATCTTTTAAACTGTCCATATTGGATGCTTCACATTCTCTTCTTTTGTTTAAATATCAGTTTGGTGGTTCAATTTTGCTAATTGTTTTGTGGTTTGTAGGCCGAAGTGATATTTCTTGGGCATCTTTCTCATCCAAATTTGGTGAAATTAATTGGATACTGTTGTGAAGATGAACACCGGGTCTTAATTTATGAGTATATGGCTCGGGGCAGTGTGGAAAACAATCTATTTTCAAGTAAGGATTTTGTCACTCTCTTTTATGTTGTATTCAAGGTATTTCCGTTCGTTATGTTATTTTGTAGCAAGAGGGTTTTTATTTTTCAAAAGCAAGCTATTGAATGCCTAAGGTAAAGATTGGAGACTCAAAACAATACCATTGTGCCCTCTATACAGCAGACACCTCTCGTCTTTTGAATGTTGCTGAATCCATAAGTAGTCATACTCTTGTGACACTGCACGGTCTCACAGATGGTGGGAGAACTAGTCGTAGTCAAGGGGACATAAATATTGTACATTCCCCTTATTTTAATCCATACAAACATTTATTTACCCAAAAAAGAAGCTAAAAAAAGGTTAGTGCCCTTTTGCATTTTAAGTGGCTCAATCTCATTGGTATGAAATAAATGTGTCACTGCTAATGAAGAACCCTCACCCCCGTTGTTTTTGGGTGAGATCTCGTATATTATGTTATTTTATCTGCTGCCTATAGTTGGAATTGTAAAGATCTTCTTCTTAAGATCAAATCAAAATTATGTTAGATTATGTCAGTCTTGGTCAGATCTTGAATGACTATGTTGTAAACCAAGGGTCACAAGGGCTAGCAGCCTGTGTCTCGCCTCGTCTTTCCTTTCTTGAGTAAGACGTCCAATACAGTACTAAAAAACATCACAGTGGCCAGTGTGAGTAGCTTTACTCCTTTCCACTCCAAAGGTACAACTGCCACTTTTTTCCTCTTCATCCACACTCCTAAATTAATACATTTGTCGCAACTCGAAATAGAGCAGAGCCAGAAAACTGTGGAGAATGGGGTGGGGAGTGGAATATTTGTGTGAATATTGAATATAATTCTTTTATATTCCTCCTGACTTGAGATTGTAAAAGATAGATATTATAATTGTTATCATGTCTGAAAACAAATGACCCTTGGTTTACAACACAGTCATTCAAGATCTAGCCAAGACTGACATAATTTTGATTTGATCTTAAGAAGAAGATTTTTACAATTCCAACTATAGGCAGCAGATAAAATAACATAATATACGAGATCTCACCAAAAAACGGGGTGAGGGTTCTTCATTAGCAGTGACACATTTATTTCATACCAATGAGGTTGACCCACTTAAAGTGCAAAAGGGCACGCCTGTTGTTTTGTTTTGATGAGAGATGCATGCTTAAGGTAATGTATGTTTTCTTTGTTGCTTCATGGTTTTACATTGCATGTTGCATGCGTTAAGAGTCATACTTTTCCTCCGTTGTTGCAGGAGTGCTGCTTCCTCTTCCATGGTTTATTAGAATGAAGATTGCATTTGGTGCCGCTAAAGGACTTGCCTTTCTCCATGAAGCTGAGAAACCTGTCATCTACCGTGACTTTAAGACATCTAATATATTGTTAGACCAGGTTAGTTGTTGGAAACTCCATATATTATCATCACTCTTCCAAACTTGGGCACTTTAGGTGTGTAGTGTGTCAGTTGAACTTCAACGCACATTGTTTCATTTAGATAGCACCATCTCATCTGTCTGTCTTGACTTACAATCAAGGTTTGTATTGCAAATTCTATAAACAGGACTACAATGCAAAACTCTCAGACTTTGGCCTTGCAAAAGATGGACCAGTGGGAGATAAATCTCACGTTTCTACCCGCATAATGGGAACATATGGGTATGCAGCCCCTGAATACATTATGACAGGTTAGTTAACTATCTTGCTAGAATTACTTTCCGAAAAATGAAAAAAAAAAAAACCTATCCTACTAAAATTTACAGCTTTTTCTCTGTTAGATGGCATAATCTGAGAAGTTTAAAGAGGCATTTGGAAATATTCATTCTCTTCTGTTCCTTGTGGGCATCTGAAATAAATTACTCATTCTTCTTTAACTTGAATTATCTATTTAAACTGTGTTGTGTTTATTTTCACCAAAATATTTATGGATTCCAATGAATTGTCATTTAAGTCTTCTCTTATATAGAGTTGTGAGATCTCGTACTTTTCTCCTCTCTCGTCTTGGGTTTTTATTTGAATCAGTATGTAGGATGAGTTTGTAAGTTGAAAAATGCAATGGCAAGCAACCTAAAATTATATCATTGTCATATAGTTTCCAATTTAATGTTTTTTAACCAATAAGTCATATTTTTCCTTCAAAAAAATCATCAAGTCCTATCATATTTACCTTAGGACAATTAAGTTATACTTTTGATAATTTATTTCTAAGATGTCCTAAACTCCATTAATGATTTATTTTCTTGCACTTTTATCCTTCCCATAAAAACAAAAATTATATTTTTATATTCAATTATATTTTTTGAAATATAATTTTTTTTTATCTAAAATTAAAATCCAAGTGAGCTATACCTTTAATAATCACAATATCTACCCTGTTGACATGTAAGAGTTCATATGCTAGTGAATCTTACACAATAAAAAAGTCATTACATAAATAAATATTTTTTATTTTATCTCTTAAATACAATGTTGTAGATTGAGTGCTTGAATTTTTTTTTTATGCCTTAAACAATATTTTTTTTCTAATTAATTCAAAATGTGAAAGGAGTAGTAAAAAATAATAATTAGATGAATTTTTCTCAATAATTATATTCATAGATTAGTTTTTACATTGTTAATTTATGTAATTGTATGACTTTATAGTCGAGATTTGATAGTAAAGTGAACTAAAATATATATACTTAAAAAAGTTAAAATAATAAAACATAGAGTTGTATGATTTATCATTTCTATAACTTGTTATTGTTAATTATGTATTTTGGGTGTTATGCACTAATTAAAAAAATATTTTGCTTTGGGTACTAATAACAAATAGGGTTAATTGTACTGAAGGTCTCCAAAGTATGAAGTTTGTCTCATTTTAGTCCCCAATATTTTAATTCTATCATTTTGGTTCCTGAAGTATTGAATATGTTTCTATATGGTCCTTCAAACAGACAACATCCAGATTGCTAGCAATTTTTATCATAAACTTGTCACATGATACTTAAATATGGACAAAAAATAATTTTGATAGCTCTTAAACAAAATTTGGGTAACTCTTGATAAAAAAAATGTGTAATATGGGTAAATTTTGACCAAAATTTGGATAACTCATGATCAAAACTGTGAAATTTAGATAACTATTTAACTAAAATTTGAGTAGAAATTTGATCAAAAGTTATCCAAATTATTTTTTGTCCATATTTAAGTATCACGTAATAAATTTATGATAAAAAATTATTAACAATCTGAACGCTATCTGCTTGAGGGACCATATAGAAACATATTCAATATTTCAGGGACCAAAATGATGCAATTGAAATATTGAGGACCAAAATGAGACAAACTCTATACTTTGGGGACCTACAGTGCAATTAACCCTAACAAATATTATTAGTAAAAATGTAATTGGTGTGCTGATGAGAATGATAAAATTGGAAGAAAACATACTATTGATAGAATATAGGATGATAGGAAGTATGATTTAATTGTCTTGAAGTAAATATGATAGGACTTAATGGTTTTTTGGAGAAAAAATAGGACTTATTGTTGATTTCCCTTCATTTATTCGTACCATGCATATACACCATTGTCTTAGCACCTTTGATGCGATATCTGAAATACTCCAAATATCTTTATGATGACCATTGGAAGGTTATTACATGAAAGTTGCTTTCTAACTGATGCCAACTCGGGTGTAGGCCATCTGACTCCTAGGAGTGATGTTTACAGCTTTGGTGTCGTTCTTCTCGAGCTTCTCACAGGAAGAAAATCACTAGACAAATCACGACCAGCCCGAGAACAGAATCTTACAGATTGGGCTCTCCCTTTGCTTAGAGAGAAGAAAAAATTGCTCAACATTGTAGATCCAAGATTGGAAGGAGATTATCCAACAAAAGGAGTTCACAAGGCAGCCATGCTGGCCTACCATTGCCTAAACCGTAATCCAAAAGCAAGGCCTTTGATGCGAGACATAGTAGATTCCTTAGAGCCTCTTCAGGTTACTAGCGAGGTTTCAACAGGAGAGAAGTCTACATTGTCCGTGATTAGTGATAAAACAAATGCAGAACATCAAAAAAAAGGTGCCTTCTGAACATTAGTTCTTTTTTTTTTTTCACACTGCTTGCTTTTATTCATCAGTGTTGTTCTGGATGATGTATAACTTGTGTTAGACAGAGTGAGGCTTGATTTTTTTTTTCTTTCTGGTAAATAATGTTTTACAGTCTCAGGCAGTTGGTTCTATAGGGGAACACATCATTAATCTAAATGGGTATACGTTTGTAAGAGATTAGCTTTCCACAATGACAGTCAGCCTTGGGATGGGTGTTTTGAAATTGCTTATAATGTAATTGCCAGAGTTGGATACCATGGGACTAATTGAAATTGTCCTGCTTCGATGAAAGGAAGAGGTCAATGAATAATAATCCTTGGAAATTTCTATTTGTATTGTGTTAATCATCAGTACAAGTACTAGTGAACATTGAAGGAATAGGATTCATGTGGATGTGTTCAAATTTATTGTGTCTTAACCCCAAACAAGTTTCGCTTGAACTTCTTAAGTTAGGGACATTTTTTTTTATTGCAATCTATTTGCTTGCATTCTGCTACCCTGTTGAGACGTGCTGTTAATGTCACGTATTTCTCTTGGCGACAGTAACAACAGATTCATGTTAAGCTTGATCTAAGCTTATCACTTTTCTACGATGGAGTGGTGCAGATTTTACTGTGAAAGTTTAAGCTGATTTTGTTAAGACTCCAGTTCAAGTTGGCTATTTCAACTCAAAGCCGTTCAACCATAATTTGTTTCATGACTAACCTAAAGGTTTAACCCATGTATATGAAGAGGTTAACAATAACCGAGTAACAAGTTGAACGACTTAACTCGTATTCCTGATAGTCTTCCTTTATTATTATTTTTTTTATATTAGACAATTTGTTTGCAATGGAAGGAATCTCATGAACTTTATTGTTTTATTTATTTTTGCAATAGGAGGCATAAATCAACGTCAAGAGAATCTCAATATTTAACTTCAACCCAAACAAGTACATTATGTGCCTTTCAGTGTACATTATGTGCCTTTCACTTGTTGATCAAACTGCTGCTGCTTCTTGGTTTGGTGTTGAATGAAATTGAAACTCTTGAACTTCATGGACAATATGTATTGCCTCAAGTCATATAGAAACTGTGACGTCCCAAAAATCGGGCAGAGTATCTTTTATACGGAGAGCTCTACTTAAAACATAATTTGTATAATTATATTATATTGATCACACTGGGTCCATTTATGAATAAATATTAATCCCACCGGATTCATTTTATTCATACTCATATAACTACATGCAATTTTTTTTTCATTAAAACAATCCATATGAGTTTGATTACAATTCTTTTTTATATTTACATGTCAAAAGTACGTTTTCATAATAATTTTATAAAATCTCAAAATAAAGCCACATCTTGGCTTTATCTCTTCCTTAAGAGCCCGAATGTGAGCCGTCCACTGGCGTATATCCCGCACCTAAAATGTTGTCTCATAAAGGGTGAGCCACGCTCAATAGGGTATCTCCTAAAGAGGTTATTCCCCAACTTAAATGCACATGAAATGTTCACATGCGACAATCAACCATTCAAAACATTCCAATCAAGAATATGTATTCAATGATAAGAATCCTATGTCATGTCATGAAATGAGATGAGACTCATTCATGCACTTCAACTTGAGCCCACTCTGGTTTATTCAACACAATGTAATGTCAATGTGTATAAATCTGTCATGATGATATACGTCCAATGATCTTTTTAAAACAAAATCATGCGTCTTTGTCATAAAACAAAATCATGTACCTTTGTTGGACGTTACACATCGAATGACTATTTTATAAAACAAATACACTTTTTTCATAATTTCACATCGGGGGAGTATATGAACCAGATATTTTATAAAACAAAATCATGTGTCTTTGTTGGGTAGCAGAGTTTTGATATCGCACCGCTGGTTCTGTACACCAATACACTTTTTCAGAATTTCACCTCAGGAGAGTGTATGAACTAGGTAACCAGGTCTTGCACTCGAGGGAGAGTCTAGTCTTGCTTGTTATATCCGACACAAGTTTTTCCTGCAACGTGTGACTTAATCAGAACTTTGTTCTAACTTTTTTCTGAGCCCACATATCATCCACCAAGAATGGTGTTTGATCAACTATGCGCACACACCCACGCTCAGGCCTTATACCTATGAATGTGATACCTCCGTGCAAATGCAATGAACCATTGCAATACTATTATCATGTTCAATATGTAATGAATGTCAGATGAATACTTTCCACACAAATCAACATACCCAGGACAATTTATATCGCATGCGTATAATTTCCACAAATTCTCACCATGTCAATATATCATGAGCACATATCAACATTTACATTTTCATTTGAAAATCACATCATAAGCATATGATTTTAGTTTCATCAAAAAAACTTCAACCATCCAAAGAATTTTATCAAACACCCCAAACAAGGCACAAATCATATAAACACATAACATGTCCAAAATTCCACATTTCTCAAGAAATTAAATTAAGCAATTTATAATATCCAATTTAAGATAGAATTTATTCTACCCATTTTCAATACCCATTTCACCAAATCAACAACAATAGGCAAATGATATAACTTCTATCAAACTACCCATTCCATATTTCGAACATAGGTTGAAAATAAACCTAAGTAGGAAGAAAACCCTACCTCTTGAAGTGTAAAATCAACGGTAGAATCTTCAAGAATATCACCTAGGTCCAAAACTCTTGATTTTCCAAAATCTCGACTCGAAAACTTCTATGAAATCAGCTTTTTTTGGTACGTAGACGTAGCTCTTGACGAGAAGAACAACTTTCGTTCTTGGCCCGAGTGGATTCGAGAACCGTAAGACCGTAAATCGTAAAGAGAAGTTGGATTTTCTCTTTTTCCCTCTCTTCCCCTCCAACGTTGCAGACCAACTGAGTTGTGGGGGGAGAAATCAGATTTCCCCCCTATTTATACCCTTTAATTGCTTGGCCCACAACACATCACACGACCTTCTTTTTTTCGAGTTTTTTTTTGCCCTGAAACGATTAAATTTTGTTTCGATTTAAGTTCAAAATATTTTTATTTCAACTTATTTTAAATTATTTTTTAAATTTTAAATTTTTATTAAAAATTTTATTTCGCCTCATAAAACGTGAAAAATTTGACTATCTCAGAATTCGATGAAAATTGATGGGATAGCTAGATTTCACGAGACGAATCCAACGGTGAGGTCAGTTTCGTCATCCGAGCTCAAAAAAAAAAATTCAGATTTACAACCCGTATTGTAGTGGTAAATTATCATTGTGCCCATTTTGGTAAAAAGTTCAAATTTACCCGGGTTTTATATTCTTCCCCCTTAAAAGAATTTCGTCCCCGAAATTCACACACACACATGCACATTCAACCACATGCGTATGCAACAGTCATATAATACTAAATGACAATAAGAATGTACGTCCATCCTCGAATAAGAAAGGATAATTGGTACACATAGTGTTCTCACGCTCCTATGTTGCCTCCTCCACATTTCGGTGCTGCTACAACACTTTCACTAGCCTCACGGTCTTGCCTCGCAAAACTTACTCCCGGCTATCTGTGATGCGCACCGATCCCTCCTCAAAGATCCTATCTACATCAACAATTAACTCGCCCTAATCCACTACATGTGTCAGATCTAGAGTATACTTTCGGAGCATAAAGACGTGGAATACCGCGTGAACACCCAATAAATTTGGCGATAATGTCAACCGGTAAGCGACTGTACCAACACTGTCGAGTACCTCGAAGGGCTCGATAAATCTTGGAACCAGTTTCCCCCTTTTTTTGAACCTGACCACTCCCCTCTTAGGCATCCCCTTCAAGAAAATGTGATCCCCAACCTCAAACTCCAGAGGTCACCTCCGTCTGTCAGCGTAGCTCTTCTGTCAGCTTTGAGTCGTGAGAAGATGCTTCCGTATTAGGTCCACCTTCTCCAAGGTGTCTCTAACCCAATCTAGACTCTTAAAGGGTCTCTCTCCAACCTTTGTCTAACAAACCGGAGAACAAAAATGCCTCCAATATAGTGCCTCATAGGGTGCCATCTGTATGCTCGTTTAATAACTGTTGTTGTAAGGGAACTCCACTAAGGGTAAGTGTTCTTCTCACTACCTTAAGATCTTGGACGCATGCCCACGACATGTCCTCTAAAACCTGGATGGTCCTCTATGATTGACCGTCTGTTTGGAGATGAAAAGTTGTACTTATCGTCAATTGTGTCCTTATAGCCCACTGGGGGCTCTCTAAAAAGTGAGCCATAAACTTGGAGTCCCGATTCGATACTATAGATACGGGTACCCCATGCAGTCGGACTATCTCCCGTATATACAACTTGTAGAAATCTTCTAGTCTGAATGTGACGCCCCTAAAATCGGGGTTCTTTTTCAACCGTTGACCACCTGTCAACCCGCAAAAGTACTTATGATTGTCGCACAACCTGACATCACGTCAATAGCATTCCCTTAACCGGGATCATAACCCACACGTGTAACCTGTGTATATTTTACCATTTGACATACCAAGATCCAATATACCACTATTTATCCTTATTTGATGTCCATTTATGTCCTTTAAACCAAAGAACCCAAAGTTCAAAAGCATGGTAAAGCAGTTTTAAAGTTTCAGATTTTTGGAAAACCTAACGGTAGGTTTTGTCCACTGAAAAAGTCCTATCGATAGGTTTTTCCTGATAATCAAAGTTCTGCCTGTACAAGATCCAATCAATAGGTTTTGCCCACTGGACAGCATTCTACCGGTAGATTTTGCCCAAATTTGCCTGTTTCACCTGTTTTTCATTTTCAATTCATTTCAAAACATATTATTTTCATCCAACCCATGTATAATGAAGATTTTTATATTACACAAGGTCCATACCAACTTTATTACATTCAATTCCATGAATTTACATATCAAAAACAAAATTTTCATAATCATTTACAAAAACTCAAAATAAAGCCACATCCCGGCTTTCTTTATCCTTGAGGTCCCATGTAAGGGCCTTCCTCTGGCGTGTATCTCGAACTTGAAATATTTTTTCATATAGGGTGAGCCACGCCCAATAGAGTATTTCTTACAAAGGCTATTCCCTAATTTAAGTGCATATGAAATGTTCATGCAACATTTAACAAGCAACAACCGTTCCAATCAAGATCAAGCAAGTCTATGTTGGAATCTAACAAGTCATGCCATGATATGAGATGTCACTCACTTATGCAGCTCAGCCCAAGCCCTCCCTAGCTCCTTTCACCCATGCAACGCTATGAGTATAAAATCAGGCTTTCCAAGCCCCCGCCATTGGTGTTACACACTCAATGACTATTTTAAAAAAAATCTCTAGGTTTTTCTTGGGGTGGGTTTTTATGGACTTCTACCAACGGCACCCAACCAACACGGAATTTATGGACTTCTAATAACGGTTTCGCGTACACCGACACACTTTATTAGCTCTTATACCAACGGAGTGCGTATCTGAGTCACCGGATCTCTCACCTGAGGGATAGTCTAGCCTTTCTTGTTAATCCCGTCACAATTTTTTTTTCATGCAACCGTGTGACCAGTCGAATCTTCGATTCAACTTTTCTGAGCCCACCCATCATCCACCTACATGGTGTTTGATTTCAACCATGCACACACACACCCACACTCATGTCCATGGATGCGGTTCTTCCATGAAAATGCAATGTAATGCACCATTGCAAGATCAATGTCATGCCCCATATATAATGAATGTCATATGAGCAAATTTAACCACATGTATACATATTCAATGCATATAATTACCAACTTCATTACAATGTCAATGTGTTAATAAACATATGTCAACATTTCATATCCAACAATATATCCCAAGCATGTTATTACATAATATGTGCCAATAACACACTTTATTCGCAAAGGCATAATATAAATACATAGCATGCCCACATAATACCAAAATCCATGGAATTATACAAGTAATTTTCACATATTAATTCCAAGCTAGGAATTTATTTTAAACCATTTCTATACTCATTTTCAATACTCATTTTATCATTTTCACAACAAGAGACAAGTGATATAAAACTCTATCAACCTATCCATTCCATATAACCACCCTAAATTAGAAAAAAAGCCAAAATAGGAAGGAACCCTACCTCTTGAAGTGTAAAACGACGTTGGGAAGCTTCAAGAACTCAAAACAAGCTTGAATCTCCACCTTCCCAAAATATCGCCCAAACTCGACCTCCTTGGTATGGTGTTGTAGCTCTTGGCGAGGAGAACAATTTTTGTTCTTGTCTCGAGTGGATTCGACTACTAGAATTCTATAGATCGTAGAGAAAATGTAGAGTTTTCTCCCTTTTCCTCTCTCTCTCTCTCTCTCTCTCTCTCTCTCTCTCTCTCTCTCAATATCGAGTAATGACTGAGTAATTTGGGGGAGAAACTCAGATTTTTTCCTGTTTATACTTCTCAATACTTGGCCCACAACGCGTCATATGACCCTCTTTTTTTCGGATCCGTTTTTGCCCCAAAACGATTAAATTTCGCTCTGATTCAAGTTCAAAATATTTTTATTTTAACTTGCCTTAAATTATTTCCAAATTTTAAGATTTTATTAAAAAATCTCATTTTTGGGTCACCCGACACAATCACCTCGTAAAATGCAAAAAATTTGACTATCTCAGAATTCGATAAAAATTGATGGGGTAATTAGATTTCGCGAGATGAATCCAACGGTGAGGTCAGTTTCGTCATCCCGAGATTTAAAAAAAATTAAGTTTTTAACCCGTACCATAGTGACAAATTATCGTTTTGCCCCTTTTGTGAAAATTTTAAATTTACCCGAGTTTTACATTGAAGGTCATCCGCACAGTGTCATGCCCTAGTTATGTCCATGGCAAGTGGGTCAAAAAATCTATCGTGACGTGCTCCAACTTCCAGTTAGTCACCTCCAAAGGTTGGAGAAATTCTGCTGGTCTCTAGTGCTCAGCCTTCACCTGTTGACACGTGAGACATCTACTGACAAAGTCTCCAACGTGCCTCTTCATTCCGCTTCAATAGTACTGGCAACGGAGATCATGATACATCTTCGTGCCGCCTAGATAAACCGCAAAACGGGAGCAATGGAACTCCCTAAGGATTTCCTTGCTCAAATCCGAAGATCGGGGAACTACAACTCTTCCCATATACCAAAGACTACCATCCACGTGAATGGTTTAGCCTTAGTCACTTGTATCCGACTGTACTCAGTCCTTGATGGGCAAATCTTCGCGTCCTACCCTTGGGACTCAATCACCCTGTTCAGTAGGGAAGGCATTGCCAATACACTCCCCATCGTGCCCTGAGCTTGACTCATGTAATGTAGCCCGAACTGCCCCATAGTCTTGAGCATCCGCTACTCCTGGTAAGCCACACTAGCCAAGAGGCCCCTGACTTCCTGTTGAGTGCATCAACCACCACGTTTACCCTACCAGGATAGTAATGCAAAGTGAAGTCGTTGTCCTCCAAGTACTCCATCTACCTATGCTGCCTCATGTTGAGGTCCTGTTGAGTGAAGATGTATTTCAGACACTTGTGGTTCAAAAATACCTCAAACTGCTCATCATATAAGTAGTGGTGCCAAGCCATCAAGGCAAAGACAAGGACTGACAACTTCATACCATGCATAGGGTAGTTCTGCTCATGGTTCTTTAATTGTCGAGAACCATAAGCCACCATCCTCCCAGATTGCATTAACACACGTCCAAGTCTGTCCTTGGAGGCATCACAGTACACTGTGTACCTCTATCTCCTCTCCGAAACTACTAGAATAGGAGGTGTACTAGGGTGTAACTCAATAATAAAGTCTACATCTCGATTTGGAGGTAATCCCGGTAGCTCATCGAAAAAACGTTCTTATACTCGCAGACAACTTGAGGTAGACCCAACTCTTGTCTCACCTCGTCCTCTAGAGTAAGGCTCGCAAGTCAACCCATCAACTATCCGTGCCACTGAGAGTCACACATGGCTTGGGGCAAAGCATCGTGCTTTCCCCCCTGAAACTTGAAACAAACATTGTCCTGTGTATAGGCAGTGACCCTCTTCTGATTATAATCAATGACTACCCGATGTTCTGCCAACCAGTTCATCCCAAGGATGACGTCAAACTCTGATATGTCCATGACCCTAAGATCCACGGTGAGTAGAATCCCTGAGATCTCTAACTCACATCCCTAACATATCTGATCAATACAAACCTTAGCTTCTAAGGCTGACTTTTCCCATAAGGACTCCTTTAGGGTTGCGATTTCTAAATCTATTTCATCAACGAAACATGAAAATAACGATATATGACATGCCTGAATCAAATGACACATATGCTCATAAACAAGGAAGTAAGAAATGTATCGGTGGTTGTTGATTGATACATTGGCTCATTTTACGGTGCAACGTGGAAGACCATCTCTTGGGTCCTTGATTTTGTTACCCGTAAGTCTTGTCCTTGGTCTTGGTCCACATCCTCGCTCATTTGGCCTGATTGTGGAGTCCCCACACGTGAAGTACTAGGGGCTTGTGGAAGTCTTACAGATGACTGAGATTGAGGCATTTCGAAACTCTTTGAGTTTTGCCTCAAGGGACAATTCTTCTTCACATGGCCCGCTATTGACAATAGAAACATGTCCATGGATGTGCCACTAATGATTGGGACTATGATGTCCCATAGTCCTGGGATCTCTGCCTTTGAGGACAATCCTGTCTCTTGTGCCCGGTTGGTGGCAATGACAACATGTCCTTTGACCCACTTGATAGGTGGTCTGGAGGTTTACCTCGCCTTGGGAGGATTGACCTTGGCCTTGGCCTTGATAGCCGCGACCCTGTCCTAGTGATCCCTGTGGACTCGATGTTTTTTGCTTTTTCCATGGACGTTGGTGGCCCACGAAACTCAGGCTCCTTTGGATAGCTTGAGCCCCTTAGCTCATATTGGCGCTTGCCTGAGCTAAGTTAGTAGCTGTCATACCCATAGCCTCTATAACGACTTATTGGTCAAAGACCGGTGGTGGTTGGTTGTTCTTCCGCCCACTCCTCAGCTGCGTCCTCTCCCTCTACTTGCCATCTACACACATGTCAAATAGTAATAAAACATCTACTTAGTATCCCCAAATAGGGATCAAAGGTCAAACTTTGAGATTTACCTCCTTGTCTAACTAGTAGAGCATATGCCAACCACTAGTAGACATCTACCCAGTGGCTAAGGTTATATTTTCTAACCCTAGTGTGTCCATTTTCATATACATCTTACCATGCATATAATCCATATAGCATATAACACATGACATGTAACAAGTAAAGCACAAAATATGAAATGCACAATGGATGTAATGGTTTAAACCCATGCCACTCAAGTCCTAGGTAAATCGTATACCTAAACTCTGAGACCAAGCTGTGACGCCCTAAGAATCGGGCAGAGTCTCCTTTGTACGGGGAGCTCTACCAAAAACACAAATTGTGCAATTATACTACATTGACCACACTGGGTCCATTTATGAATAAATATTGACGACACCGGGTCCATTTTATCCATACTCATATAACCACATGCAATTTTTTTTTTTTTTCACAGAAAAAAAGTCAATATGAGTTCAATTACAATTCTTTTTATATTTACATGCCAAAAGTACATTTTCATAATAATTTTACAAAATCTCAAAATAAAGCCACATCTCTGCTTTTCCTTCTTCCTTAAGGGCTCGAATGAGAGCCGTCCACTGGCATGTATCCCGCACCTGAAATGTTGTCCCATAAAGGGTATGCCATGCTCAATAGGGTATCTCCTAAAGAGGTTACTCCCTAACATAGATGCATATAAAATGTTCACATGCGGCAATCAACTATTTAAAACATTCCAATCAAGAATATGCATTCAGTGATAAGAATCCTATGCCATGCCATGAAGTGAGATGAGACTCACTCATGCACTTCAACCCGAGCCCACGCTGACTCATTCAACAAAACGTAATGCCAATATGTATAAATCCGCCATTGATGATATACGTCCAATGATATTTTAAAACAAAATCATGTGTCTTTGTCATAAAACAAAAACATGTGTCTTTGTTGGACATTACACATCGAATGACTATTTTATAAAACAAATACATTTTTTCGGAATTTCATCTCAGGGGAGTGTATGAACCAGGTATTTTATAAAAAAAAATCATGCGTCTTTGTTGGGTAGTAGAGTTTTGGTATCGCACCGTTGATTTTGCACACCAATACACTTTTTCATAATTTTACCTCAGGGGAGTGTATGAACCAGGTAGCCGAGTTTTGCACCCGAGGGAGAGTCTAGCTCTGCTTGCTATACCCGACATAAATTTTTCATGCAACGTGCGACTTAATCGGAACTTTGTTCTAACTTTTTTTCGAGCCCACACATCATCCACTAAGAATGGTGTTTGATCAACCATGCACACACACCCAAACTCACACCTTATGCCTATGAATGTGATACCTCCGTGCAAATATAATGTAATGAACCATTGCAATACCATTAACATGTTGAATATGTAATGAATGTCATATGAATACTTTCCACACAAATCAACATACCCCATGACAATTTATATTGCAAGTGTATAATTTCCATAAATTCTCAACATGTCAATATATCATGAGCACATATCAACGTTTACATTTCCAATTGTAAATTACATCATAAGCATATGATTTCAATTTCATCAAAACAACAACTTCAACCATCCAAAGAATTTTGCCAAACACCCCAAACAAGGCACAACTCATATAAACACATAACATGCCCAAAATTCCACATTTCTCAAGAAATTACATTAAGCAATTTATAATACCCAATTTAAGATAGAATTTATTTTACCCATTTTCAATACCTATTTCACCAAGTCAACAACAATAGGCAAATGATACAACTTCTATCAAACTACCTATTCCATATTTCAAACATAGGTTGGAAACAAACCTAAGTAGGAAGAAAACCCTACCTCTAGAAGTGTAAAATCAATGGTAGAACCTTCAAGAATATCATCCAACTCCAAATCTTGATTTTCCAAAATTTTGACTCAAAAACTTCAATGAAATCAGCTCTTTTTGGTACGTAGACGTAGTCTTTGACGAGAAGAATCACTTTTGTTCTTGGCCCGAGTGGATTTGAGCACTGTAGGGCTGTAGATCGTAGAGAGAAGTTAGATTTTCTCTCTCTTCCTCTCCAATGTTGAAGACCAGCTGAGTTGTGGGGGAGAAATCAGATTTTCCTCCTATTTATAGACTTTAATTGCTTGGCCCACAATGCGCCACACGACTCTCTTCTTTTTCAGGTCCATTTTCGCCTCGAAACGATAAATTTCATCCTAGTTTAAGTTCAAAATATTTTATTTCAACTTGCTTTAAATTATTTTTTTTAAATTTTTATTAAAATTTTTATTTTTGGGTCAACCGAGTTTCAATCGCCTCGTAAAACGTGAAAAATTTGACTATCTCAGAATTGGATAAAAATTTACGGGGTAGCTAAATTTCGCGAGATGAATCCAACGGTGAGGTCTGTTTCATCATCCGAGCTTTAAAAAAATTCAGGTTTATAACCTGTACTATAGTGGCAAATTACTGTTTTGCCATTTTGGTAAAAAGTTCAAATTTATTCGGGTTTTATAGAAACACTTTCTTAAAATAGTGTTTGCCCCCACCAGATTGAATAAGGTGTTCAAATGGAAAATCCACAAATATGTTTTTACGATACAATAAAGCCCCTTTTGTTTGTGTTTTAGCACTTATGAAAACTCCTTGAACACCCACTGAAAAAAGTAGATAGTCAAGAATTGGAATACTAATTCAGCAGAAATTTGAAATTCCAGATACAAAAGGAAATAAGCAGAATGTTGTGTAGGGATAAGGAAAGAAATATGAAATTCTAAATGTCTTTGATTTTTGGGCAAGTTCTGTATTTATAGAACCACCGGTGTTTGTTGCCCAATGGGTGCCAGATTCAAATTTCAATTAATTTGAAGTCTGCTCATTTAAATCTCAACTGTAGATCTAATAGTCATGTTTATTTTTGTTATCACAACCTTTCCATACATACACTTATCAAATTCATGAATTTTAAAACCATTTGATACGACTATTTCATCAAATTTTTCATACCACTGTTTAAGTGATTTTTTAAGAGCATATAGTGATCTAATTAACTTACAAATTTTTTGTTCTTGGTCTTTCATTATAAAGCCCTCATGTTGTTCCATGCATATGTCTTTCTTCAACTCACTATTCAAAAATGTAGTTTTTACATCCATTTGGTGTATTTCAAACTTATATATCAAGGCTAAGGCAATTAATCCTCTTATTGTTGAAATCTAGGCTACTAGTGCATAAGTATCAATACCTTTCTTTTGTGTAAACCTTTTTGCTACTAATATAACCTTAAAATTTTCTACTGTACCATCTATCCTCAATTTCCTTTTAAAGATCCACTTACACTTTATGAGTTTTGAACCAGGGGGTAAGTTAACTAGTTTCCAAGTCTTAATTACTAATACTGAAATCCATCTAATCATTTATAACTTTTTTCTAAAACACCGAATCTTGAGATCTCATAGCTTCTTCAAAGGTTTAATGATATGATTCTATTAATAAAGTAAAAACCATTTGCTTACATATAGTTTCTCTGTCTCCTTGTACCAAGTAAACTACAAAATCTGAAGGATTTCTTGATTCTAACTCTTTTATTTCTCCTAGGTTCTACTTGGTCGCTAGTCTTATTTGGTTCATTATCCTTTGAACCTACTATTGGTACTTCAACCACTTCTTTAGATTTCTTCAATTGTGGAATCGTAGAGAACCTATTTTCATAGAACTCTAAATCTTTATATTCTATTATAGTGTTAATTTCAATTGATTCATTAGGTTCTACTATTATGAGTCTATAGGCTTTACTATGCTGTGCATACCCCAAGAAAGCACACGTTATTCCTTTATTACCAAGTTTCTTCTTTTTAGGTTCTAGCAATCTTACAATAGTCCTCTAACCCAAAATTTTTAAGTAGCCTAGATTAGGTTTCCTTTTCTTCCAATATTCATAAGGTGTGATCTTTGTGTTCTGTTGGATACTCTATTTAATATGTGATAGACTGTTTACATGGCTTGCCCCCAAAATCTTTTGCCTAAACTCGAATAAGAAATCAAAGCATTAACCATTTCAGTTAGTGTCATATTCTTTCTTTTCGCTACACCATTTTGTTGTGGGGTATATAGTGTTGTGACTTCATATATTATACCTACATCTTCACAAAATCGAGGTGTTAGATCACATTTATAATTGGCTAATTTTGTGGAGTCCATTATAAATTTCAACATTTTCTATGGTCATGATGCTATCAAGTTCAAAATCTGAAAGCGTCATTGAAGGGAGGAGATCAAATGTCAAAGAAATATCATTCATTCTCCATATACACATTCATGCTTAGGACAAGATAATGACCTAGACATCTAAGATGAACCCTTAGTTATTTTTAACTTGGGTTGATTAGGATGTCATAAAATTAGAAGCAATCTGACTATGACTTCTAGGTGATTTTAAAAGAATATATTTTCTAAACCATTTTTGAGTTTTAAAAATATAGATTGAATCATAATTGAATCCCTCTTTGAGTAACAAACTTTAGTGCTCAATAGGATTAGTTTTTGCTTGGTTTTGTACTTCAAAAACTGGTAGAGACTGAGTTATGCTTTCAAGATCTTCCTCAAAACATATATATACATATCATAGAATAGGTAAGTCTCACTTTGAAAAATAATACATAAGGATTTGAATTAAAATAGTGACAATTGATAAGATCTTAGGTTTACGGTAAACACAATAAAATTTATAAATAAATAAGATCAGCTCTCAAGTCATGTATATCAACACAATCAACATATATCTCATGTACAGTTGAAGGTCGGCTAATACGAATTCACATATCGAAAATATCCTAGCCCACACATGCACACCAATCAACAATATAATCCTCACAAAGATGATCCATTTTTAAGAAACATGTACACCGATGTGTCAACATTGACATAACTTTTTAAGAATAGTATACTAATCCTCTGTCTCAATCACAATGAGTGAATAGTAGTTTGGTCTTCACAAGACACCAATCCCACTACGAGTGTTAGGAAACCTTCAAATCCCTCAACACAAGAGACTAATTTAACCTTTCTACGATACCTGATCGATTGCAACCCACATTAATCACCCCCACTTATAAATGAGATACTTTTCACAATTTTCAAATAAATCCAACCACAATCAAGAATCATGGTTCCATAACCTTTCAAAGGAAATTACACAAGAAAACATGCAAGAGAGCTTCAATAAACATGTTTACATTGATCATAACCAAAACTAGGGTTTAGAAATCAAGCACATGCGAATTTTGATATAAAACATGAATATGTTAAGTCACAACACAAGAATTAGGGTTTTGGAATTCAAGAACAAGAGTTTCTTGAATATAAAATGTGTACTTGTTCAAAAAAAACTTTTTAATCGAAAGGAAATCAAGAACTAACAATTATTTAATTTATAATCATCAATAAGATCAAAAACATTTATCATATCGTTCCTAGCCTCAACAAGAGAGTTCAAGAAGAATTTCGTACCTTAATTTGATATTTCTACGTAATCCTAGTGTGTTCAATACTTTCTAGATGTAAAAATCCCTTTGAATCTTGTGTTTTCTCCTTTTCTCTCGCTATCTAGGGATGAAAATTGATAAAATATGGATAAAGGGGGTGTCCTTAGGTATTTATAAGGTTAGAATCTAAACAGTTGGTGAGAGCCTAATCATTGTAAAAATCGTACTTGCGTTCAAACGAAGATTTTCATTCAAACGTATCTTCGAATGTGATTGACGTTCGAACATTCCTTACTCCTAGTATCTAAATTTTTATTAGACACCAAAGTACTGTAGCTACGCTCTATTCAAATGAGAGTTGGTGTTTAAACGTGACTTCTATTTCTTGTCAAAACTTCCAATACAATTTTGACCTACTTAGAAGTCGATTCACGAAAGTTTTGTGAAATTCACTTATGTAGTTCTTGGAATCTAGTTTCTACCATCCAAAAATCAGGTCAATCCAATTCTAAAATAAAAATTATGGGTAAAATACTTAGGCGGCATCTAGTTACTCTCTTCCTAATTTCTCCCAAAGATGAGTTTAAGATCTAATACATTTACTATCTTCTAATACAACCTATACATTTGATTTGTAAATTCTTAATCATACATGTAACACATAATAGTTACTATGCATTAATATAAATACATGAGGGTTTTCATAAATGACTCTAAGTGTAAGTTTGAAATACACCAAAGGTTAGTTAAACCTCAATCCCTTAAAAGATGTCAAAGTCTAATTGTGAGAATAGAGCCCAATGTGGCCACATCTAAAAAGGTGATGCATAATAAATGGGGAAAAACAATTGCACTTCAATTGTGAGAGTACTTATGTTTGTAAATTGCTCATTTGTAAAGCTCGTAGAGCTCATGTTAACCATGATTAGAAGCTTACTTTAAAAGTACGGAATTCACAATTGTGTTGATTGTAGTCATAGAGTAGAAAGGATAAAAGAAAGGGGGAGTTGTCAAAAACAAAAAAAAATTTAGGACACTCTCTAACCAGTCATGTATTTACTTAGACAATGCATTAGGATTTCATAATGAACTTATTAATGATTTAAACTAATCAAAATTATTTTTGTGTTGAAAAAATTTAGGACACTCTCTAACCGATCATGTATTTACTTAGACAATGCATTAGGATTTCATGATGAACTTATTAATGATTTAAACTAATCGGAATTATTTTTGTGTTGGTGGTTGGTTTCACACACGATGCACTTGAATTAGTCTAAGTTAAACAAAATTTGAACACAAATTAGTGAAATTGAACCAAGTGAGGAAACATTGCTTTAGGATGCATAAAATTGAGTTCAATATCTTTGAATATGCCTTATAGTAATGCATTGAGATCATGAATTTTGGATGGAGCTTTTATAATGCTAACATGTGTAATTTTCATAATTATGAACTTTGAGCATTTTATGTTTAAAATTGAAAATTGCATCAATTTTGATCCAAATTCATCTATGCATTCCATTGAATTTCATTTAGAGTGCATATACATCATACATGCATGCTAGGACTCATTGGAGTCACGTGGAAGCGAGTTGGATAGATTGGACTAAATGGTCATTTGCTTCAGGGGCTCGCTAGAGCAGCCTCATACCTCGCTTGAGCGATCTGCTTCGACAGTCGCTCCAGCAAGCTTTAAAAGCGAGTTTTCAACTATAAAGACTCATTCTTTACACTTTCAAACATAGACATACTTGGTTTCAAGCCTACCCATTGCATTTCCTTGAGATTAAACTTGATCTAGAGTAAGATATAGTGCATTTCAACTTTGAATATGTAATTATCATCTTGATTTACACTATTCTACCATTTATTTTGGGAAAAATGTCGCTAAGAGCTGAGAAAAGGGTGAGGGTACATGCTTCGGATAGTAGAGCTCAAATTCTGACTCCACAGTACCTAGAGCTATATTAGAGACATTTTTCTTCTTGGCCTGTACTACTAGAGCGAGGAGTTAAGCACATTAGGGGTAAGTAACACCTCTGTCCCTTTGATTTTTGACTCAATAGGGTGGACTAAGCTATTCGTGGCCCTTGTGCCTACAATTGTGGATGTGGTTAGAGAGTTTTACTCTCACATTTGTGACCCTACAAAGGATAGTGAGCACTTTACAACATTCATCTGAGGTGTGTTATTTGAGTTTTTCATTAATCTTATTGCCACTACCCTCTGTCTTCCCCTAGTAACATGTAAGCCTTATCACTTTAGATTTAAGAGTGTTATACCCACATTTTTATCAATTGCCTCAGTCTGGCATGGAGTCCCTTATCCTGATGGATGGAACCGCCAGTTATGGTACCACAAGGACTTGACTAGGGACTATAGGTTTGTAATTCTGATTTTCAACTACAACATTAACTTGAAGAATCATATTTCTACTTTTCCCACACCCCGAGCCTATTGGTTACACGCTATTGGTATGGACTTGGAGATAGATCTCCTACATGTGATTTTTTGAGCCATTCAGAGAGCTTTTGATGAGGGGAGGATTACTGACACTCTTCCATTTGGTTCTCTGATCACCCATATATGTCTAGATAAGGGTGTTAATATGTTAGAGTCTGATTAGCTAGTGAGACCAAAGAGACCTCTAACTTTGGGATAGAGCAAGGCATATGCTTGATATACGTTTGACCTTATAGAGCTTTAAGAAGTGGGTGACAAGATTGAGGCTGAGCTACATGGTCCTACTTCTACTATAGAGCCTGGTACATCGATTCATGCACCACCATCAAGATAGGCATGAGGCCATACCTTATGCACCATACTCCCTAGGACACCTTCTGTAGCTACATTGGATTAGTGGACCACTATTCAGACAACCTTGGGTCATATATAGAGTAGTATAGATCAGCAGCATAGCCTTACTGCTCTTAGGCTCGATGCACTCAACAAAAGGATGTCCAACATTGTGAGAGATTAGAGGGATATTCACAAGGAGGTTCATTATCTCAGGTACATGCTATAGAATGTAGGTTTTATTAACACAGATGAGCCTGGGACATAGGGAGGAGTTAGTGGAGCCAATAGAGTTTGATGCAACCATTTGAGCTGCTGTGTTTATGGAGACTTAGTATAGTTCATATATAAACTTGAGAGTGCTTTTGATATTTATTCATGGCATGTATTAAATTACTCTTTACTTTCTCATTGTTGAAAATTTCATTTTTTGTCTTTTATTTGTTTATTTTTTTTAATTGTGACATACTCTTGATTGTTTATCATAATTGACTTTGAGTTATATGCCTTATTTGTCCCTTGCTTATTTTATTTGCATGATTTGGCTAGTTGTTGTGCATTCATACCTTCTTGTTATACTATGATTATATGTCTTGATTGTTATAGGTCGTCATTGGATTGACATTTATTGCAAATAATATAAGCATATGTTGCGTAACTTCATTCTATACCATGGTTGTTGCATACTGTCATTGGGTTGGCATTTGTGACAAAAAGGGGGAGAATATGTTAGGTACATATGAGATGAATTGGAGAGTTTTACTCTTGACTAGGCTAGATAGGTTGCATGCGAACATAGAAAATGGGAGTAAATTAGCAAACTTGGCGAAAAGTTACCTATTTTACTTGGTTTATTTTTCACTTGTTATTTTACTTGTGAACATTAACTAAGGGGGATAGCTTAATCTATTTCATATTGATAGATTAATAGGTTCTTAAGCATATTAGGCAAGTTAATTTTTAACATGTTACATATTTGAACTTGAATGATGCATATATACTTATTCCCTATGCTTATCTTGGTACTTTCTAAACCTGTGATTATGTTATGTATTTCTCTAATATATGATGATTTTCATGAGATTTTGGTTTAAGTGATGATGTGCAGGAATATGATCTTCAGGTTTCATCCAAATAAGTAAATTCTTGAACTAGAAAGAGATTTATGATGTGTACATGAGTGTTGAGATTATATTTACCATTCTTTTTTGTTCAATTGTTAGTGGTTGTAATCATAGTATCTAACTTGTGTATTTTGTCACGAAATTTCCAAAAGGGGGAGATTGTTAGATCATATTTGTAATTAACTAATTTTGTGAAGTCCATTGTAAATCTCAACCTTTTTCATGGTCATGATGCTATCAAGTTAAATATCTGAAAGAGTTATTGAAGCGAGGAGTTCAAGCGTCATAGCAATATCATTCAACCTCCTTTATGCACCTTCATGCTTAGTACAATGTAATGACCTAAATACCTAAGATGAACCCTTAGTCATTTTTAACTTAGGTTGATTAGGATGAAAATGGAATTAGAAGCAATTCGACGATGACTCTTAGGTGATTTTAAAAGAAAAGATTTTTTAAACTATTTATGAGCTTTGAAAACATAGATTGAGTCATAATCGGACCCCTATTTAAGCAACATTCTTTTGTGCTCAAGAGGACTGGTTTTTTGTTGGTTTTGTGCATTAAAAACTAGTAAGGACTGAGTTATGCTCACCAACCTATGCAAGGTTTGTCTCTTGATGACTTAGGGAATTAGATGGGAAAAGGCCACGAAAGGCAACACAGAGCTCGCTCGATAGTCCATGCCTTAGTTGGGATTGAAACATGATTTTCATTTTAGCGACAACTGCCATATGACTGCCCTCCCTCCGATCAAGTGGTCATTCGTGAATTTGAGTTTTCTTATTTGCTAAGACTACTCTTTTTCTGGACCTATAAATAGGGAGACCCTTTCCCATAGCTAGGTTAAGTTTCTTGTGAGATTTTTACTTTCTTTTTTCTACCTTGAGAGCTTCCACCACAACCTATGTGACAACTCCAAAATCGGGGTGAAACATCTTGGTATCAGAGCCTAGGTTTTCGATTTACCTAGGGCTTACGGGGCATGGGTTTGGACCATTGCATCCATAGTGCATTACATGCTATGTGCTCTAAATGCTACATGTTATGTGTTATAACGTTCCTATTTTTTGGACCCATTACTTGATTAAATCGGTCGATCACAATAAACCACAAATAAATCTTCGAATACAAGGCCATAGCTCTAATTGTCTCAATAAATTTATAATCACAATTTTGATCTCCAAATAACAATAAAATTAAAAATTATATCAAGATTCATCCATCTTTGATTCCTCAAATATCAGCTTTGGTTATTCCCTCCGAGATTATCTTGAAAAAAAAATATTAAAAGTAGGGAAGCATACAATATGACAAGAAACAATATGCTCAATGAGAGAAATGTGAATGATCAAATATCAAATAATTCAGATGATAAGAATCAAGGATAACTAAATCAAGAATCACATTCGACAGACCACATAACTCAACTACTATCAAACATAGCCTCATGCTCGGTTCCTCTTGGTGACATGACAAGTGACACTTGAGCATTTAAATTTCATACTCATATTGAACCATAACACCCCGCAGGGCTATAATCACAATCGCACCCTGAAGGGCCACCAATTATGCGCCAAATACACTTCGTACATGTACCAATCAATCCCAAAGTATTTAGCCTAACATACAAATCAACCGGTAAAATTGTCAAAATTTTGAATCAATTAGAATAATCAATAGGAATACAAATATCAGATAATCAAAGAACACTCTTTGCAAAGAGATTTAAAATACAGGAGCATATTGTATACTACCTTGTACCTCAAAACCATCAATGAGTCTAATAGATGTGAAATTCAAAGTTCCATGAAAAAAATGATAGCGATCTAAAATAAACTCATTGCTCAATTTTTGACCCTAAAATCTCATATCGATTTTTTTTCACTCTCTCTCTCTCTCTCTCTCTCTCTCTTCCTCTTCCTCTTCCTTGCTCTGTCTTTTGCTTATTGGCAACACCTTATTTATAGGGTGCAAATTATTGGCCTCCAAGCTATTTACGCCAGGATGAGGGCATGTGATGATGCAAGACAAGTAATGTCATTTGCCAAATGTTCATTCTTCTACGGTTGCCTCCTTTTTAAAAAAAAAAAAAAACACATGTCACTTTAATTACAAACCATGCCTCCTTAGGGTGACACTTGTACCCTTTAATACATATATCTATATGTATTACAAATTACATATATATTATTTGCCTATAATACCATTTGAATATTATAATAATTTTATTTTAATACGAAATATAACTTATATTATAGTCTTTCGGATACTTAAATATTGATATGGTATTTTATTTCATCCTGAAATATGACCTGTATTATTTGACTTGTTTTTATGTAAATAATCTAAATTTGAGGTCCATTTATTTATTTGAAATTTAAAAATAAGTCTCAATTATATATAATCATAATTGACGACCTAATTAGCGTGTTAATGACAAATTGTTATACGAGCTATCACAATCTACCCCCCTTTAAAAGAATTTCATCCCTGAAATTCAATTCTAACCTTAAGAGTAAAATAAGTATGAATACATTACACAAATATCCACTGTGCACTCTGATACATTTTTCAACTCTTTACTATATGACCCTAATTTTTAATATGAATTCCAACTTATACATCCGCCTAATGGGAATTGGTAGACTTACTCCGCACACTTGAAACTTCTGAACCTATATTGCAAGTTGATAGTCTCACTTCCCACAAGACCCATATAAGATTTGATACCTAAGCTAACTTCAAATTTCCATCCCTGCAGTGAAAGCTGATAGTCACACTTCCATTAAGACCCATAAAAGTTATGATACCTAAGCTCTAATACCACTCTGTCACGCCCCGAATATATTTTTTAAAAGCAAAAAAAAATATTCGAGGCGTGACATTATGTGTTATGTGAACAATATGCATGATAGAATGTATATGGAAAAGAGACACTAGGGTTAGAGAGCATAACCTTGGGGGTCAAAAAAAGAAGGAACCAGATGTTCATGGTATTGATGTCTACTAGTGGGTGGCACGCGCTCTACTAGTGAGACAAGGAGAGAAATCTCAATGTTATGACTTTGATCCTTACCTTGGGATACTAAGTTAGTGCTCTATTGCTATTTGAAGTGTGTGTAGATGGAAAATAGAGGGAGAAGACATCGGAACGGTCGAGGAGGTGGGCAAAACAACAACTAACCACCACCAGCCTTTGACTAACAAGCCTTCATGGAGAGTGTGGACATGATGGCTACCACCTTTTTGCAAGCCAGTGCCAATGTGGGCCAAGGGGGCTCAAGTAACCTCCAAAATTTTAAGGCACACATGCCGCTTACTTTCATAGGAGGGGCTGATCCGATGGTGGCTGACCATTGGTTCTAGAAAGTTGATAAAATCTTAGAGGCTATGGAGATCACGTCCGATGCCATTAAGGAAAGGCTAGTTGCATTCCAGCTTGAAGGAGAGGCCCATCTATGTTGGGATTGGGCAAAGGCCTCGAAGAATCTAGAGGCAATGATATGGGGAGAGTTTCAAGAGCTCCTCATAGGCAAGTAATTCTCGTCGGCTATTCGGTAACCAAAAGCTTGGGAATTCTTGGATTTGAAGCAAGGGAGTATGACAGTGATGGAATACATGGCTAAGTTCACCGAGTTAGCCTATTTTTCTAATGATTATGTGGCCACAGACTTGGCCAAAGTGAGGAGATTCGAGGATGGTTTGAAATTGTCCATTCAAGAAACGATTGTGGGTCACCACTTACAAGATTTGGACTCAATGGTTGACACAAATATGACCATTGAGAGAGAGGTAGAAGACACAAAGGGAAGTTGAGAGATGGGTTCTAAGGAAAAGAAGAAGGAGAGCCAATCTTTTTTTTTTTTTTCTAGTTCGGGGAAGAAGCAAAAGACTTCTACCCCAAAAGGGTATTAGGGACAAGGCAACAACTATCAAGGCAGGAGAAACTTCAGGACTTCCTACCAGGTAGGTCAGAAGATGTGTTTCATATGCCACCAGCTGGACTACATGAAGTAGGACTATCCTTAGAGGCAGGAATTCCAGAGTTATGGGGCATCTTAGTCCCAATCATCAGTAGGGCACCTACAGGCTTATTTTATTGCTCTCTACCCCACCATGGTCCAGGGAACAAGTTTCAGTTCTAAGGTGCTACACAGGGCCCTACCACTTCACGAGTGGGGACTCTATAATCAGGCCAAATGGGTCAGGTCATGGGCCAAGGCCAAAAATAGGGCTTACAAATCGGGACTTTGGGGGCCCAGGGGCTAGTCTATGCCATCACACCTCAGACTGAGTCGATGGATCAGTCAATGATACATGGTACATTCTTACTCTCTCGCTTATGGGCAAGAGTATTATTTAACTCTAGTGCATTGCATTCATTTATTTGTATATCATGTGTAAGGGATTTGGACTTAGAGGTTGAGACCTTAGAAGATCCATTGTACATGAGTTATCCCCTAGGAGCTAGGGTATATATTGATTAGATATGTTGGGGTTGTGAGCTAGTGATCTGAGGGATTCTACTCACGGTGGACCTTAGGGTCATGGACATGTCAGAGTTTGATGTCATCCTTGGGATGGATTGGTTGATGGCACACAGAGTTATCATCAATTGTGATCGGAAGAGGGTCACTGTCTACACACCGGAGGGTGTTTGTTTCAAGTATCAGGGGGATAAATAGGATTTTTTTCCAAGTAGTGTATGATTTCTATTGGCAAGGGCAATTGATGGGTTGGCTAGTAAGCCGTACCTTGGAGGACTTGGTGAGACAGGAGTTAGGTCTACCTTGGGTAGTTTGTGAGTATGCAGATATTTTTTTGGACCAGTTACCGGGATTACGTCCACCTCGGGATGTAGACTTCACTTTTGTGTTAAAACTTGGTACATTCCTTATTTCTATGACTTCGCATAGAATGACACTTGTAGAGTTGCAAGAACTCAAGGTCTAGTTACAAGAATTATTGGACAAAGGTTTCATTAGACCGAGTACCTCACTTTGTGGTGCTCTGGTGTTGTTTACCAAAAAGAAAGAAAAGACCCTTTGACTATGTATAGATTATCGGTAGTTGAGTCAGGTTACCATCAAGAATAGATACTCTTTGTCACAAATTGATGACTTCTTTGATTAACTAAGAGGGGCACGGGTCTACTCCATGATAGATCTTTGCACGGGTTATCATAAGTTGAGAATTAGGGAGACAAATATCCTTAAGACGGCATTTAGGATGCGGTATGAGCATTTTGAGTTCACAGTTATGCCTTTTGGATTGACAAATACCCCAGCGGCATTCATGGATCTCATGCATAGGGTGTTCTAAAGATCACTTTGTTGTGGTGTTTGTTGATGACATCCTGATTTACTCCTAGTCTTAGGACGAACATAAGGGCCACTTGAGGGTTGTTCTCCAGACCTTGAGGGACCATAAGTTTATGCGAAGTTTAGCAGGTGTGAATTTTTCTAACCTAAGTAAAGTTTTTAGGACACGTGGTGTCGCCTTTGGGTGCATCCGTAGACCTAGAGAAGTTTAAGGCGGTTATGAGTTGGGAGAGGCTAAAGTTAGTTTGGACAGTTTGGGCTGTCCTACAAGTGTCAAGCTCAGGGTACTTTGGGGAGTTTGGTGACTATGCCTTCCCTACTGAGCAGAGTGATTGAGTCCCAAGGATAGGACACAAAGATATTGTCCATCAGGTACCGAGTACAGTCGGATACAGGTGACGAGGTTGGGCCATTCATGCAGATGGTAGTCTTTTGTTCAGGAAAAGGGTTGTGGTTTCCCAGTCTACGGATCTGAGAAAGAAAATCCTTAGGGAGTTCTATTGCTCCCATTTTGCTGTACATCCAGGTGCAACAAAGATGTACCATAATCTTTGTCGATAGTACTATTAGAGTGGGATGAAGAGGCACATTAGAGATTTTATTAGTCGATGTCTCACATGTTAGCAAGTCATGGCAGAGCACCAAAGACTAGCAAGGTTGCTCTAGTCATTGGAGGTGTTTGAGTGAAAGTGGGAACACGTCATGATGGATTTTGTAACCCATTTGTCACAAACATTATGGGGGCATTACGTACTGTAGGTGATAATGGACCGACTTACGAAGTCAACACACTTTTTGGTAGTGCGTATGACCTTCACACTAGAGGAATTCTGCAGGCTGTACATACGAGAGATAGTCCAGTTGCATGGGGTGCTAGTATCTATAGTATCAAATCAGAATCCTAGGTTCATGACCCATTATTGGGAGAGTTTCCAGCGGGCCATGAGAACACAGTTGATGATGAGCACAACATTTCATCCCCAGACGGACGGTCAGTCAGAGAAGACCATCTAAACTTTAGAAGAAATGCTACAGACATGTGTTCTTGATCTCAACCGTAGTTGGCAAAAACACTTACCCTTAGTGGAGTTTGCCTACAACAACAATTATCAGACGAGTATACAGATGGCACCCTATGAGGCACTTTATAGGAGGCTGTGCCATTCTCTGATTTATCAGATGGAGGTTGGAGAGAGACCCTCCATGTGTCCGAATTTGGTTTTAGACACCTTTGAGATGGTGGACTTGATATGAAAGCATCTTGTAACGGTTGAGAGCTAGTAGAAGAGCTACGCAAATAGACGGTGGTGACCTCTAGAGTTTGAGGTTGGAGATCATGTCTTCTTGAAGGTGATGCCCAAGAGAGGAATGGTCAGGCTTAGGAAGTGGGGAAAGCTATCACCGAGGTAGATCAGATGATTAACCCTAATTAGTATATGAATTAGAATCGTAAAAAAATTTAATTGGTAAGATAAAATAACTAAAAACTATCAATTAGGTTTTGTGCGCAAATTAGGATTTTACATATATTATGTTTGAAATTTCAGGGTCTAATACAGAATTACTAGAAAATACAAAGAACAATGTGTCAAAGCTTAAAAGAGCAAGGTTCCAAAGTGTAATTCAACCAAGAAAAGGCAGCACCCCATGATGATTAGCATGCAAAAATCCAGCAAGGCTCCACCGTCTGGATGGTGGAAGGGAGTCTGGACAGTGGCCCTTAGAGGCTCATGATGATCCCTCCACCTCATTGTGAAACCCCGGAAAAATTTGAATTTTTTCTGAAAAAATAAAGGGTAAAATGGTAATTTACCATCCTAATGCGTATTTAAAATACATATTTTTATAGAGCTCGGATGGGACAATGGACCTCACCGTTGGATTTGCATCGCGAAACCTAGCTGCCTTGTCAATTTTCGTCAAATTTTGAGATAGTCGAGTTTTTTGCGTTTTTCGAGGCGAGGGGCGTCCAGTGACCCCCAAAAAACAAAATTTTAATAAAAATTTTGAAATTTGAAAAATATTTTAAATAAAGTTCACATAAAATATTTTGAGTTTAAACCGGTACAAAATAAATCGTTTCGGGGCAAAAACGGGCCCGAATCAGTGAGGGACACGTGGTGCGACTCGGGCCAAGTATTGAAAAGTATAAATAGGGGCTAAATCAGATATTTTGCTGAAGGATCTCTGCATTTCAGCTGGTTCCAACGTGTGAGAGCAAGAGGGAGAGAAAAAGGGAGAAAACAAATCATTCTTCGCCGATTCTCGGAGTTCCGTCGCTCGGATCAACTCGGACCAAGAGCCAAAGTTCATCTCCTCGACGAGGGCTACGCGTACGTACCAAAAAGAGTGAATTTTACCGAAGATCCAAGAGGAGACTTTGGGGAAAATCAAAGCTTTGAGGTTGATTTGGTTTTGTAGAAGTTCGTACACTTCTATTGAGGTAGGGTTGCCTCCTACCTTGATTTTATTCTTACCTTAAGTGGGCTTTTAGTGGTTGAAATTGGTTTATATGTGGGCTGTCCAAGGGCAGTCCAAATTTACTGTTTTGGTGCTGAAATTGGGGCTATTTTGTGAACTAATTAAGGGCTATTTTGTGTACTAATTAAGGGCTGTTTTGTGCACTAATTAGGGGCTGTTTTGTGCACTAATTAGGGACAGTTAAGGGGGTGAATTTGGGTTGTTTAAGGGGCTGTTAAAGGGCTGAATTATGGACTGTTTTTAGGCTATGTTATGGACTGAAATTGTGACTATTTTTGGACTGTTTTTGCGGACTGTTTTTAGGCTATTTTGTGGGCTATATACGGGCTGTTATATGGTGGTTTGTATGGTCTGTTTTGTGGTTTAGATAAGAGCCGTCACGTGGGCTATTACATGGACCGTTATGTGTTATATTATGCCTTAATGATTAGGTGTGTTATTAGCCTAAAAGTTGTGATATCACTTGCCTATGATTATGAAAGTGAAATTATGGACTTATGACATGATTTATGATTGAAAATGCAATTGTTGGTATATGCATGTTATGATATATTGAATTTGTGACAAATATGGTATCTATATGCTTAGAACATAACTTATCATGATATGTTGAGATTGTTCATATGTCATTCATGGCATATTGAACAATGTATCATTGTGCATAGAGGCATCACATTTATGGGTATAAGTCATGAGTGTGGGTGTGTGAGATGCATGGTTGATCAAACACCTTGTTTGGTGGTTGATATGTGGGTTCGGGAAAAAGTGGATCGAAGATGTGGCTCAAAGAGGGCCAAGTATCCGAGGGGTATAAAAAGGGGAAAAAGAATCAGATTTCCCCCCAATTTGGATACAGAGATAGAGAAAAGAAGAGAGAGAAAATCAAGAGTTTCTCCATCTTCTTTATGCGATCTAGGGCCAACCTTTGGTCAGATTGCTTCGGGCCAAGAACCAAATTTCATCTACTCGACGAGGGCTACGTCTACATACCAAAAATCAAGGATTTTGACGAAGTCTCAAAGATGAGATTTTTGAAAATCAAGGGTTGAAGCTTGATTTGGGTTCTTGGGAGTTTTCTACCACTTGTATCATGCTTCAAGAGGTAGAGTTCTTCTCCTAGCTAGGTTTATTTTCAACCTAGGGTTTCGTATGAAATGGATAGCATGACTTGGGATAAAATCTTTGTATAAATGTATTTCTAGTGTAATTAGAGTATGTGAAATGGTATAGAAATGTGCTAAAACCAATTTTGTATGAATTGGGTTTTGGGTGAAATTGCTTGTTTTGGTAATTTCATGAGGAATGTGTTAATTGGGCATGCTATGTTTTTACATTTATGCCTTGAAGGTGTTTGATAAAATGTCTATGTTAATTTAGGATGTTGGTTTCATTGAAAATGTTATAACATGTTCGGTGAAAATATGTGGAATGTAATTATATGCACAAGATATAATTGACATTGTGAAAATGATGTATGCCATGTTACTCTCATGATATGATGAATATGACATTGGAATTATAATTGTCCATCACATTGCACATGCACGGGAAGCATCAGATTTGTAGGCATGTGACATGGGTGTGTGCTTGGTTTGATCAAATACCATTCTTGGTGGATTATATGTGGGGTCGAGAAAGTTGGACCAAGTTTCAACTGAGTCACACGGGTTTGCATTGAAAATAGGGTCAGAGTTAGCAAGAAGGGCTAGATTGTCTCTCAAGTGCAAGACCTGGTGATTTGGATACACATTCTGTTGGTATCGAGTCCATAAAGTGTGTCAGCATATGTAGAGCCGTTTGTGGAAATCAATAAATGCCGTGTCGGTTAGGTGCCCATCGGTGGAACTCCATAAATGCCCACACCAGGAAAGACCTGAGAATTAAAATAGTCATTGGATGTGTAACATCAATGGTGGAGGCCTGAAATGCTTGGATTCATACGCATGACATTGAATGTGATATGAGAGCCGGTGAAGGCTCGGGTTGTGTTGCATGTGTGAGTCTCATATCATAACATGGCATGACATAGAAAATTCAATTATGAATTCTATATTTTTAAATGGATTATTTGTTGATTGTTGAATTGTATGTGAGCATTTTATATGCATCTAGGTTAGGGAGTAGCCTCTTTAGGAGATACCCTATTGAGACAAGCGCCGATGGATGGCTCTCATCTAAGCCCTCATTGATGAAGAAAGTCAAGTTGTGGCTTTAAATTACTTATTTGTAAAACAAGTGTGTAATTAATTTTGGACATGTAATATTGTGCAAAGGATTGTAAAACGAACTCATATGAATTGTATTTTGTTTAAAATTTAATGTTATGAGTTTGGGTGGATGTTGTGTGAGATTGGATGAGTTAGAATTGAAAAAGGGTTGAACTGGGAGCAAACTAGGCTATTCTACCGGTAGAACGTTGATTTTCTACTGGTAGGTCCTCTTAAATTTTTAGAAATTTTAAATGACTTTGTTAAGCCTTCGAGCCTTGGGTCCTTTTATTCAAATGATGTAAGTGGAGTAATATTAAGGATAAATTGAGGTATATTGGACCTTGGAAGGGTTAAATGATTGAAATGTACAAAGATTATGCGTTTGGGAGTGCCAGGCATAAGGGAGACTTTGCCCAAATGTTGTGTTGTTTATGATCCCAATGAAGGGGGTGTTGTGACATGGTGTTGGGTTATGTGACATTCATGAGTACTTTCGTAGGTTGATGGGTGATCAACGGGTTGACAAAGGACCCCTAGTTTTAGGGGCGTCACAACCTAGATCCATAAATCTAAAGCCTATCACTAGAGATTCTACCCAACCTCATAACTTGAAGAAGAAGATCTTATTGGTGATAAACCTATTGGTGTGTGTATACAAGGGATTATTAGTGTGCCCATGATTTCTCGAGGCCTAGATGAACCATATGGCTGGGAGATCCAAGTGAAGCTACACTAGTGGTCGAAGGAGGGCCTTTGACAAAGAGACAATACGAAAAGGAGAATTTAACAATGATATTAGTTGAGGTATATGACTCCAGTACTTGTACGTTGACTTAGTGAGTAGTTGATTAGACTTTGGTGAACTTAGAAGGTTCCTTGCAGTTTTTCCTAAGGAGGGTTTTCGCATTAACAAATTATTTGTGTTCTTTATTGTTTATTGTATACACTTATGATTGTTAGTACACATACGCACTATGTGTTTGATGTTTTGATTGATTTATATTCATTCATCTATAGTGTGCAACTGGGTTTGGGTTTTTTTTTTCCGGATCGACGCAAGATTGATTACGAGTGAATTAATTGAAGATTAATTTAATCAATTGTCATGTGCAAAGTTGGTAGTGGTGACTTACGATGTTCTCACATTCATTGCAAAATCTTTGTGAAAAGATGTAATTGTGGTGGGTTAGGATTTTATTAGTAATCAATTGGGCTAAAATTAAAAAACTTATTCACCCCCTCCTCGGTAAAGTGTCTGTTGCTCCACCTATACAATCTTGCAAGAAGATCCACATTGGGTTCTCCCTCTCGGAATGACATGAGGAAAATGGTATTCACCTCCTCTATCAGACCTTAGGCACTTAATCTTGGTGTTACATAGATTTTATACTTCATTCTTATAAAAATTTTGAATTTTTCTAACACGTCATCTTTAGAATTCAAAAGATATACATAGCAAAATTTTGAGCAGTCATCTATGAATGTCAGAAAATATTTATTTCCACCTCTAGTAGGTGTCATGCAAATCCCAAACATCACTATGTACTAAATCTAACAAAGATTTAGTTCTTTCAACTTTAGAAAATGGTTTTAGGGATTTTAGTTTGCATGCAAATGTAACACTTATTAAACATGTAATTTTCATAGGAATTAAATTCAATTTAACCATGTCATCCATTTTAAACATGCCCTAAGCTACCATGTGACAAAGAAAGACAATCCACAAAGTAAGCAGAAATAGGCATTTTATTAATATTAAATTTAATCATTTCCTCATACAAATATCCTTTACCTACAAAGGCTCCACCTTTTGATAGAATAAACTTATCTGCCTCAAATAAAAGATTGAAACCATGTTTGTTGAGGAGACTGATTGGATTGTTTCCCTTGTTTCCCACATGAACCCAATTATGTGTATGACTTATAATGAAAGGTGAGTGTTATTCTCACTCAAGCTCGTGCAAGATACAAAAAAATTGTGTGGATGAACAAAAACATGTGTGAATATGCAAAAATGCTCCTCAATTGTAGAGAGACTTATAGTGTCATGTTTTAACTCGAAAAATTTTCCGAGGTCGTCTCCTCAGGGAAGGTTATGTTAAGTGTTTTCAAAAGTGATTTGTGAAAGGGAAAAATGGAAAATATTGTGATTTAAATTTTGGTGGTTTGTGTTTTGTGAAATATGAAAGTAAAAAGAGGGTTGGTTAATCCATAGATTTCATTCCAATGGGTATGCCAAATCGATACATTTCATTCAACCAATGGTGCCTGGGTGTTTGATTGATTCGTAGGAAGTGAGAGAAGAATGTAGTTGCTTAGACAAGAGCATACCCCAAGACAAGTCTACAGTGTATCAAAACCCTACTACTATATTCATCCGCACTCAACTTAGTCAAACCAAACACTTCACACTATAAGGAATAATGAAAGAGAGTCAATTTCACATACCCAAGAGGAAATCCCTCTTGGATTAGCCAACAAAAGGTTTAACCACTCATAATAAAGGCAAGACAAACGTGAAAGAGAAAAACATGGTAATGAAATCAAACATGAATTTGTATTAATATAAGAAAAGGCTTAAACTAAAAAAGAAATAACATTCACACACAAAATGTAAAGCTTAAAGCAAAAATACCCAAATACAAGCAATAGAACTAGTAAAGCCTAGATAAACTCAATACAACTTGAAATAAATGCGATTAATATGCTAGAAAGAAATATTACATGTAGATTGAAGCTTACAAGAATGAAAATGGTGAAGAAAAAGTAAAAACCCTAGCCTTCTCTCTCTACACTACTCCTAAGCTTAGGTAGCCTCCCTCTCTAACCTTCCTTCTCTCCACAAAACTCTTGAAAGATATATATATATATATATATATATATATATATATATATATATATATACAGATCTAGTGGAAATTTTGGATTATTCTCGGTCAAATCCGATCTTTGACCCATGTTTTTCTAATTTTTTTAACTGTAGTACTGGTATATAGTGATGAGGTACTGGTACCTCGATGACAGTGAGCTTTAATGGCATCTCAGACCAGTTTTTGTAGATTTGTCATAAATTTTGATCCCACCATCCTATTGAGCTTAAAATTGTTTTTTACAAGATAGAGGACATTTGTCTCTACAACTTTCATGTTTTTCACTTTCTCAGATTCGAAGTCGATCATGGTCAAAAATGGGAAATACTGGGGTACTAGTACCAATATTCCAGTAGGCTTAGATACGGGTAACTATGATACCAGGTATTGGTACCTCTTTGATTTCTTTCACTTTTAAAGCCTCCAAATCCTCATATAATGTATCCATCTCTTCAACACTCATCCATACTTAGTTGCAGGGTTTTGAAAACCATCATTTACCCTATGATTACCTGTAACATCAAACTTTTTATATTATTCACAAATTCGACTAACTCTAAGTAATTAAATGCAAAGTTGAGTCAAAATGCATGTAATGAGGCCATTAAATATGCAATATTACATGATCATCACACCCCCCAACTTAAGCTTTTCTAGTTCCTAGCAAACTAAACATAAAAATTAGGCAAACAAAAATAAACCTATACTAATTCCGCTATTGTATTTATCACATGCAACAAGCCTTTAAACTCTTATGTAATCCTTAGTGGACATATCCAACATTTGAAACATATTCCCTTATCCTAACTAGCCATGGGATGTCAAAAATAACTTTCTCCAACGCTCTTGAACTAATCACACATGAATCACATCATAGCCTTAAATGCTATTCTAGAGTATCCACCTACACATTTCCATTCAAAAATCGTGTGTGTGAAATTTAAGCCTTTACTCAAAATAATCCACATTCAATTAGCTATCAATATTTAGCTTTGATGCAATTCTCACAAAGGGTTTCTCTTAAAAATGAATTACTCTATGATTATTTTGGCGTGCTCTCTATGTTTATATGTGAGATAGAATCTTGTGCATAAACTGAGCTAACACTCGCATATAATCCATAAATGACATGCATGCTTAACAATTGAAATGACCTTGGCATAATCTCATGAATGGAATGTTAGGGCAATAGATAGAAAAACCAACTTTTCTTTCATTAAAAATGTGTTCCAACCTTGATTTCTCCAGATCAATTAGGTCTTTCATGGGTTTTAATGAGGCCTTAGAGTGATATTTAGGTTCAGTGAAACGAAGGGTAAAGGGAGGCAAAAAAGGTTATCCCTATGACATGACTTTTATTATCAAAAATCTCCTTTTTTTTGTGGAATTTTTAGCTTTTCACCTTCATTTCAAGTTCCTTTTTCATCATCTTTCATTCTTTTCTTTTGAACCCCCTTTTCTCCTTTTCTTGGATTTTCTCTTCTTTTTCATTCAAAATCTGAATTCAGTGCCATTCATCCCTTTTTCTAGGTTTCCTCACCACATTTCCCTTTCATCATGCTTAATCACTATCAGCCTTGGAAAAACCAAGGTGTGATAATCATTTTTGCATTGGCTCGGTAAAATATGTGGCGTGGAAACGAATTTTCAATTAAGACTCAATCATGGCATTAGAGACAAATTTTTTTCACAAGAAAAGACTAAGGCTCAACAGAAGTCAAAGATGACCTAAGATCATCTCTAGATAAGCATGGGAAGAAATTGGCATTTTGAGACAAAGTCAATCAACCATACATATGCACTCTAACCAAAACCAGCATAATGAGATTATTGAATGGATTTTGAATTTGAAAAATGTTCCTTTGAGTAAATTTAAGTTCCCTCCAACAAGGATTGACACTAAAGCTCACATGGGTACTTACTTCATCTCCACTATGTATGTCAAGCTTTAAAATTTGGATTGAATCAATAAATTGCCAAAATAACACATTCAATGTGCACTATGGTTTAGTTTGAATGAAAACACGTATGTGATACTCAGGCATAAGATAAACTTCTATGGTGTACTCATGTGTTGAAAGTTTAAAATGAAGATCAAACAAGCACAGATCCCATAACAATTAGGACAGGAGAATATAGTTCAATATTAGATATTTTTCAATTTTTTATTTTTAAAATTTTCACATTTTCAACTATGCTATAAAAAAGGTGGTGGAACATGTAAATTTTGCACTTCACCCCCAACTTGAACCATGCATTGTTCTCAATGCACAAGGAATCATGTAATGAGAAAAACAAAAGTAACATGAGAAATAAGGTACCCCCTTTTTTCTCTCTTTTTTTTTTGTGATATAAACATTAAAGGGAAAATGAAAAACAAAAAATCTTGTTTACACCCCCAAGTTAGACTCGACACATGATATTGAATAAGATTTGTTACGATGATACTCAAAATGAATTGAATCCAAATCAGGAAAAGGTAAACAACTTCATGCTAAAATCTACACTACAACATTATGAAAATAAAAATATAGAAAATAAAAGAAATCTAACTACTATGTACATGAAAACAAAACAAAAAGGACTCATGTCAATCCGGCTTCAATTTGGATATGAGCTTGCATCTATTGATTTTTTTGATTTTAAATGTTTTTTTGATGTATAAATGCCTTTCCTAACCAATATATCCAACAATACAAAATAATGATTCAAAATTCTCATCAAAACAAAGGTGCACACAAGTTTATGCAATTCCAACAATAGAGGATACAATTTCTTTTTATTAATTTCTGCACTTAACTTCATTTTAATGCCCTCCTCAAGTTGAAAATTGTGAACCTCAACACCACTCTTTGATGAAAAATTGACCTTGGGCTTATTAGCCTCATGTGAGATAATAACTTCACTAAAATTTTCATAATCTTGAGTGGTGGGAGATTCAACATTAATTTGCGTTCCATAAAAATTATCATCCTTAATACATTGACTATGCTCAAGATTTTGTTCTTCACACATAGTAATTATGATATTAGTCAATGCAATAAGTTCATCTCTAATTTCAGAAAGTTGTTGGGCTACTTGGGCATTGACTTCCATTTGGTATTGCATAAACTCGTAATGAGTATTTCTAATTCTTGTTCAGTTGAGTCCTCATATGTTTGTTAGTGGAAAAATTTATTTGGTGGTATGAGATTAGATGAAAAATTATAAGATTCGTTCTCTCAACCATAACTCAGATAACTCTTTGCAACATAATGGTTGAGGTAAAAATTTTCGGGGACCAATATTGAAATTGATCATTCACATGCAAAGTTTTGAACTGTATAATTTAATGGGCACTCACTAGTGATGTTATTCATACTCATCAAAAATCTCGCACACATTTTCAAAATTTGGGGTATTTAACATATTTTTATAAAAATTATGAAATATTACATAAAACACAAACTACAAAAAACTATTTACAATCGAGACGACATAGCTTGGTCTGTGATGAAAATCACTAGACTTACTTATGCCGTCCCAAATCACCTTTGAAACTTGACGCTTAGTTGTCCCTGCAACGGCGCCAAAAATTCTTGGATTGTTTCCGCTTTCTTTCCACATGAACCCAATTATGCGTATGACTTATAATGAAGGGTGAGTGTCACTCTCACTGAAGCTCATGCAAGATGCAGGGAAATCATGGGTGGATGAACAAAAATGTGTGTGAATGTGTAAAAATGCTCTTGAAGCATAGAGAGACTTATATTGTCATGTTTTAATTCAGAAAAATTTTCGAGGTCGTCTCCTCAAGGAAGATTAGGTCAAGTGTTTTCAAAAGTGATTTGTGAAAGGAAAAAATGAAAAATATTGTGATTTAAAGTTCAGTGGTTTGTGTTAGAGAAATATGCAAGTAAAAAGAGGGTTGACTAATCCATAGAGTTAATTCGAATGGGTACCAGATCGATTCATTTCATTCAACCAATGGTGCCTAGGTGTTTAATTAATTCGTAGGAAGCGAGAGATGAATGTAGTTGTTTGGACAAGAGTATACCGCGTGACAGTTTGTGGTGTATCAAAAGCCTACAACCATATTCATCCTAATCAAGCCAAACACTTTACACTACAAGGAAGAATGAAAAAGATTTGATTTCACAAAACCAAGAGGAAATCCCTATTGGATTAGCCAACTAAAGGTTTAGCTACTCATAATAAAGGCAAGACAAACATGAAAGAGAAAAACATGGTAATTGAAATCAAAAAAGAACTTGTATTAATGTAAGGAAAAGTTTAAATTACAAAAGAAATAGCATCCATACACAAAATTAAAGCTTAAAGAGAAAATACCCAAATACATGCAATAAAACTAGTAAACCCTAACTAAACTCAATGCAGCTTGAAATAAACAAGATTAATGTATTAGAAAGAAAGATTACATGTAGATTGAAGTTTACAAGAATGAAAAAATGGCGAAGGAAAAGCAAAACGCTAGCCTTCTCTCTCTACACTACTCGTAAGCTTAGGTAGCCTCCCTCTATAATCTTACTTCTCTCCTCAAAAATCTTGAAGGAGAGATATATATAGATCTAGTGGAAAGTGTGGGTTATTCTTGGTCAAATCCCAAATTTGACCCATGTTTTTCTGATTTTTTTAATTGTAGTACCGGTACCTAGTGATAAGGTACCAGTACATCGATGGCAGTGAATTTTAATGAAAACTCAGACCAATTTTTATAGATTTGTCATAACTTTTTATCCAACAGTCCGATTGAGATGAAATTTGACACGAGATAGAGAACATCTAGATATACAACTCTCATGTTTTAAAATTTTTTAGATTCGAAGTGGGTCATTGTAAAAAATGGGAAATACACGAGTTTTCGTACTAAATGGTGTGGGTACCGGTACCAATACTCCAATAGGCTCAAGTACTAGTGCCTATGATATCAGGTTCCGATACCTCCCTGAGTTATTTCATTTTTGAAGCCTCCCAATCCTTATATAATGTGTCCATCTCTTTACCACCCATCCACACTTAGTTTGTAAACCCCCACACTCTTATCTTTATATAGCAAGTAATTATTTTTAGAATGCTAATATAGGTGATGAGGTATGAATGAACCCTATAGATTTCAATAGTATGAATAAATACTAGGGAGGCAAATTTTTTTTTTGAAATTAAATTTGGAGGTGATTAAGGTTGATAAGAGTAACTAAGTAAAAATATTAATTTTTTTGGGTCAAAATAATATTATCATTGAACCTGAGAGATCTGAAAAACTTGGAATAACTGTTTAGCACATATATCGGTTTAGAGGAATAAAATAGTAATTTTAGTGTTTCGAGTGTAAATTTATTTTAGTTTTGAGATAAATCATAAAAATAAATATTTTTAGGTTAAAATAACATTCAAAAATGAATCTGAAACGTCGAAAAACCTCAAGGTAGTCATGTGAATCAAATTGGAGATTTTTTGTGGTAAAACTGTAATTTTAGAGAAAACCCAAACAACCTTTGAACAGTAACTTCGGGATTGCTATGCTTAAAACACTGATTTCAGCCCCTTTACTCCCATTCTTTTCACTCCACTCTCACCCTAAACCTCTTAGCACCCTAGGAGAAGATAGAGGAAAGGTGGAAAGGGAGAAAGGAGGTCTCTAGAACTTGGGTTTTGGTTTGGAACTCTGATTCAAGGTAGAAATTTCTTCTCATTCTCCTACATTGAGGCTAGGGCTTATATATATGTAGTCTTTTAACTCTAAATTCAATATGTATGTTATAAAATCTTTAATTCTTGCTATTCTTGCAATAAATGTCATGTTTTAAACAATGTGATGGTTGTGTAACTATTAAAGCTCTCTTTTTCATCTTCAAACCTTAGATTTTAAGAAAAATAAATTTTTCTCTCCATATTTCCTTTGTTCTGGATTTTCAAACTTTAGGCTTTCCATTAAACAATAAAATGGTATTGATGTTGATCTCTTGTCTATTTTTCTTACATGGTTCTCTTGGATAACATACGAGAAATTTTGAGAATTTTGGAAATTATGAACTTTTGTTGAAAAATTTTTAGTGATTGTATCTCATAGAAGTGTTTGGATGACCATGGGTGGCCGTTGACCGAGTATCATAGAGTGGGTAGATGTGTGTGGTTCTTACTTTGTGCAGGTTTGAATTTTTTCTACCACTCATAGTGGGGTTGGTGCCTTGTGAGGACCAAACCACTATTAGCTCACGGGTGCCGTGTCAGAGGATTAGTATACTATACTTGGGTCGGATTTGTTATTGTCGGTGCATTGGTATGGGACAATGCATCGATAGGCGCTCTTCCTGAAGTTGGATATCCTTGCGAGGATTTGTGTATGTGTGGGCCAGGATATTCTCTATGTGTTTGTTCATGTGATTATCTTACATCAGACTTGAGATAAATTGTGGTTATTATTTATTGCGTTATCTTTTGAATATTATTATCTTGAAATTTTTTGTGGGAATGATTACTCTTTGGAATGGTTATTTATGGTGGGATTGGCTTTCCTCTTGCACTAAATTATTGTTAATGTATAAACTTGAGATCTTTTAAAAATATCATATTTTCTTTCAAACTTTACGTATATTATTTGTGAAATGAGACTGACCGTTTTTTATGTTTTTCAAATCTTGTTAGAGTTTGGGAGGATTTTTCTGCAGAGCTTAGTGCTCACCCCCTACCAATAATTTTTTTTTTTCAGACTTCGTGCTAGAGGAAGATCTCGAAGTTAACGAGCCAGAAAATTGGGAGGTTCCACCAGAGGGAAACCTAGATCCCGAGGTGGACGTCTAGAGCTATAGTTTATTTTTGTGCTAGATTAGGGAATTTATTTACGATCATGTATAGTCTAGTATTTTGTTTATTCCGCTGCTAAGTTTAAATGTAATTCTTTTGGAATATAATTGTCATAGCTTGGCCTATTCTTTTGGGATGATATTGTGGATATTACATATGGTGAATGAAATGTTATTATTTGATGGATTTATTTAGTGCTCTCATGATGTGAATGGTTTTAGATAGTAATGTCATCCAAAGGGAATTTTGGGGCATTACAAATCGAACTCATATGGACTGTTTTAATGTTCACTTATAAATGGACCCGGTGTGGTCAATGTAGTATAATTACACAGGTTGTATTTTGGGTAGAGCTCCCCGTACAAAGGAGACTCTGCCCGAATTTTGTTAAATTAAGGACCCCCCTGATTTTGGAGTTTTACAGTTTTGGTTTCAGAGCCTAGGAATTAGGTCTTACATGGGAGGTGTAGGTTATGGATTACCACTAGAAAAGTAGGACTAGGTTGAAGAAAATTATTGATCTAATTTTATACGAACCTTATGCTTTAGATCAAAGTGATAACTAGGATGTCTTGTACATCAATGAAACTAAATTATGAATTGATGTGCAGGATGGACGGTGGACATGGACGTGGACGTGGATGTGGGCGTGGTCATGGATGACAAGCAAATCCACCACCATCCCCACCTCCTGATGCCATAAGCGGCATATATCAATGTTTGAGGGAGCTCACCACTATGGTACAAAACTAGAATGGAAAAAACAACCATAATGGTGGAGCTCACCCCCTAGCATAAGTGTCAGGGAATGGGGATTACAACCAAAGGATGGTAACTCTTCGGGAATTTTTGAGGCAACACTCGCCTACCTTCCAAGGGAGGTCCAATCCTTTGGATGTAGATAGATGGATCTGCCAGGTGAAGAATATTTGTGATGGCATGGGAGTTACCGAAGACTTGAGGGTTGGCTTAGCTACCTATTTGTTTGAGGGGGAGGCCGATCATTAGTGGAATTCGGTAAAGAGACGGAGGAACATAGATGTACTTACTTGGGAGGAGTTCGATCAAGTCTTTCAAGACAAATATTTTTCTGAGTTAGTTTGAGACAAGATGAGTGCTCGCTCTTCAACATGGTAGTTTGACGGTGGGGGAGTATGAGGGAAAGTTTGAGGAGTTGTCCCGATATGCCACATAATTCATATCCATAGAGGCCAGGAGGGCCAAATGTTTTGAGCAGGGCTTGAAGCCGGCCATTAGGGAGAAGCTTGTGGCTCTTAGGATCTTTGACTGTAGGGATCTTGTGGATAGGGCCATGTTGGTGGAAAGAGACATGGAAGATAATCAGCTACGATAGAACCTTATGAGGGGAGGTCCGATCAGGACTGGTGCTAGTAGCAGTGGAGCACAAAGAGCGGCACCCTACCATCTCCCAGATCAGGCAGTTGGACAGAGACCACAGACAGCTCGAGGAGCGGGCGGAGTACCAGAGAGAGTAGGCACCGACCCACGTCGATGCTTTGTATGTGGAGATGTTAGGCACTTCAAAGATAACTGCCCATTGCTTTCAACCAAAACCAACCAAGCAATTGGGCGTGTGAATGCAAACAAGCCACTACAACAAAGGCCACTACAACAGCAGAGACCATTTGAAGCTCTAGCCCCAAGTGGCGCCAACCAAGAAAGGGTATTTGCTTTGCCCAACTGGAGGAAGATGCCTCCAATGTAGTGGTGGAAGGTATTGTTCTCCTCTAAAATTCTTGGGCCCAAATTTTATTTGATCTGGGTGCGACTCATTCATTTATACGTACTGCATATGCTATTAAATTGGGATTGGGCTTCGAGAAGCTAGAACATGCGTTGTGTATTAATATGCCTACGGGAGAATGGTTGGATACTAGCCGGGTGTGTAGGGGTTGCATGCTTCGAATTGGGGAGCACGAATTGATTGTAGATTTGGTTGGGATGAATTTGTTATCCACATTCCGGGCGGTAATGGATTGTTTCCGTAAACGGATTTCTTTTCAACTACCGGGAGGGATAGTATTCAGTTTCGTGAATGACTGAAATTCCTCCCATCCATTTCCTACTACGGGTAGTAGATTCTTGAAAGCGAAGGCGGGGAGCCATTTAAGTTTCTTAGCTAGCTTGATGGGAGATGATCGGGATAAATTTCATGTGGATGTGGTGTTGATAGTATTGAATTTTCTGGATGTCTTCCCAAACGAACTACCTGGGCTACCCTCACACAGGGAGATTGAGTTCAAGATTGATCTCTACTCGAGAATCAAACCCATATCCATTGCTCCCTATTGGATGACACCTTTGGAGTTAAAGGAGCTAAGGAAGTTGTTGGATCATTGTTGACCATTGGGTTTATCCGTTGAGCACTTCACCTTGGGGAGCCCCGGTATTCTTCGTGAAGAAGCATGATGAGACACTTTAATTTTGCACAAATTACCAAAGATTGAATCGGGTAACAGTGAAGAACAAATACCCTTTTCCACGAATTGATGACCTATTTGATCAGTTGAGGGGTTCTAAGTATTACTCCAAGATTGATCTTCGCACAGGTTATCATCTATTGCGGATCAAGGAGGAAGATATTCCTAAGATTGCTTTTCATACTCGGTATGGTCATTTTGAGAATATGGTGATGCCATTCGAATTGACTAATGCTTCAGCAGCTTTCATGGATTTAATGCACAAGGTATTTCAGCCGTATCTAGATCAGTTTGTCATCGTGTTTATTGATGACATACTAATCTATTCCCGGACTCACGAGTAACATAGATGCCATCTCTTTATTGTGCTATAGACATTGAGAGAACATAAGTTATATGTGAAGATGTGTAAGTGTGAGTTTTGGATAAAGGAAGTGAAATTCCTTGGCCATGTTGTGTCAGAACAAGGGGTAGCTGTTGACCTCGCAAAGATTGAGGCAGTGATGAAGTGGGAACTACCAAAGAATGTGACAAAAGTACGTAGTTTTCTGGGCTTAGTAGGCTACTACCGGAGGTTTGTGGAAGGGTTCTCAAAGCTAGAAATGCCGATGACACGTCTCACAAAGAAGGGAGAAAAATTCTTGTGGACTCAAGAGTGTGAACTAGCTTTTCGCACCTTGAAGGAGAAGTTGACAACCGCTCTTGTCCTCATTATTCCGAGTAGTGGGGAAGGATACGATGTGTACACCGATGCTTCACTACGAGGCTCGGGGTGTGTGCTAATGCAAGGAGGGAAGGCGGTTGCCTATGGCTCTAGGCAACTCAAGGTTCATGAGCAGAATTATCCCACCCATGACTTAGAGCTTGCCACTGTGATTTTTGCTCTTAAGTTGTGGAGGTGTTACTTGTACAGAGAGAAATTCAAGTGTTTTCTAATCATAAGAGCCTCAAGTACATATTTACCTAGAAGGACTTGAATCTTTGGCAAAGAAGTTGGATTGAGTATTTAGAAGACTATAATTTCACACTCAATTACCATCCGAGGAAGGCGAATGTAGTAGCGGATGCATTGAGTAGAAAATCTTGGGGTGAAATCAATTCCCTTGTTGTGAATAGGTGGAAGATGGTGGATGCTTGGGGGAATTTGATCTATGGGTGGATAGACAGCAGGATCGACCATGCCTATTCAATCTTGTAGCTCAACCGATGCTTCGACAAAAGATTGTGGCGTTGTAACGATTAGACAGCGAGTTGGAGGCTATCCGGAGTAAGTTGGAGAGGAGTGAGATTGTTGAGAATTGGGCGATAAGTGATGATGAGTTACGATTTTGGGAAGGCTATATGTACCCGATCATGACCAAGTAAGGCAAAAAGTGTTGGGCGAGTGCCATCGTTCCAAGTTCACCATACATCCGGGTAGTACCAAAATATATAGGGACATGAAGCAGCAGTATTGGTGGAAGGGAATGAAGAAGGATGTGGCTAGATACGTTTGACAATGTGTGGTGTGTCAGCAAGTGCAGATTGAGCATCAAAAGCCCGGAGGATTATTGCAGTCCTTGCCTATTCCCGAGTGGAAGTGGGATCACATCACCCTGGACTTCATATCTGGTGTTCCACGGATTTCGTGAGGGCATAATGCCATATGGGTCATTGTTGATAGACTCACCACGTTCACTCACTTCTTGAGTATGAAGACCACCGACACGTTAGAGACCCTGAGCAAGCTCTATATTCACGAGATAGTGAGATTGCATGGAGTTTCGCTATCCATTGTGTCGGATCTTGATTCTCATTTCATAGTGCAAAGTCTTCAAAGAGCTATGGGGACAGAGTTGCACTTCAACACCGCCTTTCATCCCCAAACAGATGGCCAATCTGAGAGGGTGATCCAGATTCTAGAAGACATGTTACGTGCTTGTGTGTTGGACTTCAGGGGAGGTTGGAGCGATCATTTGCCGTTGGTGGAATTTGCATATAACAACAGCTATCAGAAAAGTATTGGGATGGCACCGTATGAGGTGTTGTATGGAAGACCGTGTAGGTCCCCAACTTGTTGGTTGGAAGATGGCGAGGGTAGCTTGTTTAGGCTGGAAATTGTTCGAGAAACTACAGAGAAAATTCAATTCATCAAGGAGAGACTACGCACAACACATAGTCGACAAAAAAGCTATGCGGATCAAAGACGAAGAACCTTGGAATTAAAGGTGGGAGATCACGTGTTTCTTAAAGTATCACCCAAGAAGGGAGTGTTGCGATTTGGCAAGAAGGGAAAGTTAGCTCCAAGGTACATATGACCATTTGAAGTGATCAAAGCGGCATACCAACTTTGATTACCAGCTCGGTTATCCAGAGTACACGACATGTTTCATGTGTCGATGTTGAGGAAGTGTCAGTTTGAGACCATGCATGTTATAGATTTGGAGGATATTGAAGTTCAAGATGGAGCCACCTATGAAGAACAGCCGGTGAAGATTCTTGATACCAAAGAGAAGGTGCTCCGCAACAAAGTCATCAGACTAGTGAAGGTTTTGTGGTAACACCATGGAGTGGCGGAAGCTACTTGGGAACCAGAGCTGGAGATGCGAGAGAAGTACCCTCATTTGTTCTCTACTTAAGGTAAGTTTCAAGGATGAAACTTTCTTTAAGGGGGTGGATTGTAAACCCCCACACTCTTATCTTTATATAGGAAGTAATTATTTTTAGAATGCTAATATAGGTGATGAGGTATGAATGAACCCTATAGATTTCAATAGTATGAATAAATACTATGGAGACAAATTTTTTTTTTTGAAATTAAATTTGGAGGTGATTAAGGTTGATAAGAGTAACTAAGTAAAAATATTAATTTTTTTGGGTCAAAATAATATTATCATTAAACCTGAGAGATCTGAAAAACTTAAAATAAATGTTTAGCACATATATCTGTTCAGAGGAATAAAATAGTAATTTTAGTGTTTCGAGTGTAAATTTATTTTAGTTTTGAGATAAATCATAAAAATAAATGTTTTTAGGTTAAAATAACATTTAAAATGAATCTGAAACGTCGAAAAACCTCAGGGTAGTCATGTGGATCAAATTGGAGATTTTTAGTGGTAAAACTGTAATTTTAGAGAAAACCCAAACAACCCGTGAACAGTAACTTCGGGACTGCTATGCTTAAAACACTGATTTCAGCCTCTTTACTCCCATTCTTTTCACTCCACTCTCACCCCAAACCTCTTAGCACCCTAGGAGAAGATAGAGGAAAGGAGGTCTTTAGAGCTTAGGTTTTGGTTTGGAACTTTGATTCAAGGTAGAGATTTCTTCTCATTCTCCTACATTGAGGCTAGGACTTATGTATATATGTACTCTTTTGAATCTAAATTTAATATGTATGTTATAAAATCTTTAATTCTTGCAATAAATGCCATGTTTTAAACAATGTGATGGTTGGGTAACCATTAAAACTCTCTTTTTCATCTTCAAATCTTAGATTTTAAGAAAAATGGATTTTTCTCTCAATATTTCCTTTGTTCTTGATTTCCAAACTTTAGGCTTTCCATTAAACAATAAAATGGTATTGATGTTGATCTCTTGTCTATTTTTCTTACATGGTTCTATTGGATAAAATACGAGAAATTTTGGGAATTTTGGAAATTATGAACTTTTGTTGAGAAATTGTTGGTGATTGTATCTCATGGAGGTGTTTGGATGATCATGGGTGGCCGTTGACTCGGTATCTTAGAGTGGGTTGATGTGTGTGGTTCTTACTTCGTGTGGGTTTGAACTTTTTCTACCATTCATAGTGGGGTTGGTGCCTTACGAGGACCAAACCACTATTAGCTCACGGATGCTATGTCAAAAGATTAGTATACTATGTCTGGGTCAGATTCGTTATTGTCGATGCATTGGTATGAGACAATGCATCGGTAAGCGCCCTTCCCAAACTTTGATATCCTTGCGAGGATTTTTGTGTGTGTGGGCCAGGATATTCTCTACGCGTTTATTCATGTGATTATCTTACATCAGACTTGAGATACATTGTGGTTATTGTTTATTACGTTATCTTTTGGATATGATTATCATGGAAATTGTTGTTGGAATGATTACTCTTTGGAATAGTTATTTATGGTGGGATTGACTTTACTTTTGCACTTAATTATTGTTAATGTATAAACTTGAGATCTTTTAAAAATATCATGTTTTCTTTCAAAATTTACGTATGCTATTTGTGAAATGAGACCGACCATTTTGTACGTTTTAAAATGAGATCTTTTAACAATAATATTTTTTCTCAGACTTCGTGCTAGAGGAAGATCCCGGAGTTGACGAGCCGGGAAATTAGGAGGCTCCACCAGAGGGAAACCTAGATCCCGAGGTGGATGTCTAGAGCTATAGTTTATTTTTGTGCTAGACTAGGGAATTTATTTATGATCATGTATAGTCTAGTATTTTGTTTATTCTGCTGCTAAGTTTAAATGTAATTCTTTTGGAATGTAATTGGCATAGCTTGGCCTATTCTTTGGGATGATATTGTGGATATTACATATGGTGAATGAAATTTTATTATTTGATGGATTTATTTAGTGCTCTCATGATGTGAATGGTTTTAGATAGTAATGTTGTCCAACGAGAATTTTGTGGCATTACAAATCGAACTTATTTGGACTATTTTAATGTTCACTTATAAATGAACCCGGTGTGGTCAATGTAGTATAATTGCACATGTTGTATTTTGGATAGAGCTTCCCGTACGAAGGAGACTCTGTCCGAATTTTGTTAAATTAAGGACCCCCCTGATTTTTGGGGCATTTCATAGTTGTAGGGTTACGAAAACCATCATTTATCCTATGATTACTTGCAACATCAAAATTTTCATATTATTCACAAATTCAACTAACTCCAAGTAATTAAATGTAAAGTTGAGTTAAAATACATGTAATGAGGCCATTATATATGCAATATTACACGCTCATTAGATTCAAGAAACCATGTTCTTTTTAACTTCTGACACATGGTAAACATTGGTAAAAGTTATGATACTCCCCAAAAGTGAATTTAATGTCCACATTTCCTTTTCCCTTCACTGGTGAAGTAGAAGAATTTTTCATGTAGAGAACAATGCCATCTTCAATTGGTTCATAGGTGACGCACATATTCTTGTCGTTCCAGACATGCCTTTTTGCACCCGAATCTACCCACTAAGAACCATCTTCTTCGAGGAGATTACCCTTGGATATGACTACTACAAATTTCTCTTTAGGGTTCGTTGATCCTTGCCCTAATTATTACAGAAAGAAAAACAAGTGTCTTTTTCTTTTTGTTATTGTTAGAATCATTGACATTGTTTTTCCTTTTTTGATTGTGTAGTCCAAACTGATGAGGTTGTTTTCTATACTTTCCGTCCTTCACCATAAGATTCCTAGAAGCTAGTTTTTATTGCTCCTTGACTCACTTTAGGTTTGAATAGTGGTATACACCTAAGTATAAGTAGTCATGTGACACCCCTTAAAACTGGGGGTCCTTTATCAACTGTTGACCATCCGTCAACCCATGAAAATACCCTTGCTTGTCACACAACTCGACGTCACGTCAATAGCATCCCCTTAACCGGGATTATAACTCACATGTGTAACCAGTGTACATTTTATCATTTAATCTAATCGTGGCCCAATGTACCACATTTCATGCTCCATTATAGTCAATTTATATTTTGGGAACCAAAGAACCCATAACCCAAAAGCTTGGCAAAGTAATTTTAAATTTTCAAAATTTTGGAAAGTGTATCGGTATGGCGTACCGGTACTGTGAGCCTTCTGGAAAATCCACACCAGTATGACATACCGGTACGCTCTGCCTTTTGGACAAGGTTGTACTGATACGGTTAACCCACTAAAACATTTGTACCGATATGGGTAACCCACTGGACCTTGTTGTACCGGTACTCAGTACCGATACGCTTTGCCCACTTTTACCTATTTCACTTGCTTTTCATTTCCAACTCATTCTTAAGCATATTATTTCCATCCAACTCATGTATAATGAAGTTTTTCATGTAATACAAGGTCCATATAAGTTCTATTACATTCAATTCAATGTATTTACATACCAAAATAGAAATTTCATAATTGTTTTACAAAACTCAAAATAAAGCCACGTTCTGGCTTTCTTCACCCTTGGGGTCCCATGCGAGGGCCTTCCACTGATGTATATCCTGCACCTAAAATATTTTCCCATATAGGGTGAGCAATGACCAGTAGAGTATTTCTTACCGAGGCTATTCCCCAACTTGAGTGCATATGAATGTTCATGCAACACTTTACAACCAATAACATCCCAACCAAGAATATATTATTCAATGTTGGAATCTTAGCAAAGTCATGCAATGAAATGAAATGAGACTCAATCATTCAACTTAACCTGAGTCTTCTCTGGCTCCTTTTCCCCCATGCAATGCCATGGGTATAAAAACTGGATTTCCAAGCCCTGCCATTGGCACTACACACCCAATGACTGTTTTAAAATCTCTGGGTCTTTCTTAGAATGGGTATTTATGGACTCACACCAACGGCACCCAACTGACACATAATTCATGGACCTCCACCAATGGTTCCGTGTACACCGACACACTTTATGTGCTCTTATACCAATGGAGTGCGTATCCGATCACCAGGTCTCTCACCTAAGGTATAGTCTAGCCCTTCTTGCTAATCCCAACCTAATTCTTTATCCATAAAACCATGTGACTCAGTCGGATCTTCGATCTAACTTTCCCGAGCTCACCACCATCCACCTATTTGGTGTTTAATATCAACCATGCACACCCACACCGACACTTGTGGCTATGGATTCGGTTCCTCCGTGCAAATTCAATGTAATGCACCATTGCTTAATCAATGTCATGCCCATATGTAATGAATGTCACATGAGCAAGTTTAACCTCATATATATACATGTTCCATGGCCAATTATATCATATGCATATAATCACCAAACTTTATCAAAATGCTAATATATCAATGAACATATATCAACATTTCATTTTCAACAACAATTTGCAAGCATGTTATTACATAACATATGCTAATAACACACTAAATTCCCAATGCATAAAATAAACACATAACATGCCCATGTAATACCCAATTTCCATGAATCACATTGAGTCATATTCACATATCCAGTTCAAGATAAAATTAACTCTACCCAATTTTAATACCCATTTCATTAAATCCACCATAATAGGCAAGTGGTATAGCATCCTATCAACATACCCATTTCATATAAGCATCCTAGGTTGTAAATAAACTTAAGTAGGAGGAGATCCTACCTCTTGAAGCGTGAAATCACAGTGGAAAGTTCCAAGAATTTCACCTGAGCTCTAACCCAAGCTTTCAAAAAAAATTTGTTTTTTTAAATCTTTAGTGAACGCCCTCGTTTTTGGTACGTATGCGTTGCCCTCGACGAGGAGATCGACTTTTGTTCTTGGCCCGTGTTGATTCGCCCAAAGTTTGGTCCTTGATTACAAGAGAAGGGCCTGATAAAATCCTATTTTCTCTCTCTCTCTCTTTTCTCTCGGGTAACGAACGATCAAGAATGGGGGGGAAAACCAAATTTTCCCCCCTATTTATACCCTATAATTGTTTGGTCCACAACACGCCACACGACTCTATTTTTCCTGGGTCCGTTTCACCCTGAAACGATTAAATTTTGTCCCGGTTTAAGTCAAAAATATTTTTATTTTAACTTGCCTTAAATTATTTTTCAACTTTCAAAATTTTATTATAAATTTCATTCTTGGGTCACCCGAGATTCGACTGCCTCATAAAACGTAAAATTTTGACTATCTCAGAATTAGACAAAATTTGGCAGGATAACTCGATTCCGCGAGAAGAATCCAACGGTGAGGTCCGTTTCATCATCCAAGTTCTAGAAAATTTTAGGTTGACAACTCGTACTGTAGTGGAAAATTATCATTTTACCCTTTTTCATAAAAAATTTAAATTTAGCCAGGTTTTACAAATTGAAATATAATACTTGGTTTAAGTTCGAGCTTGAACCCTCAGGGAATTGTTATTTGGAAATCAAAATAGAAACGGTGTTGTTATGGACACCAAAATGTAATAAAATAGCTGGTGGTGTGAGGTTAGAACAATTAAAACAAACTTAATTAAAACTATGGAAATGCTATAATTAAAAGATACGAGATGCAATAAGAAAAAGATAATGGAAAAGAAATAATTAAAAGATACCCTTCAGTTCAGGGATTCCATATGCATTATATTGACTAAGTACTAGAAATGCCACCTTACAACAATTAACCCCCCTTTTACTGAAAGGTCAACCCAGTAGGTATGATGTATATTAAATCCTATCCAGCAACTGATTAAATTAACCGACAGGTATATTCTCATGCACAATCAAATAAACCAAGTAAACCAGAAGGTAAGCCATTCATGAGGAATACTTGACTTACTCAATTGGCATATCTGTACCATGCAATAATTAAACAGTTGTTGTAAACCAAAAGGCAAGCCATTCAGAATGAATGCTACAGTTATTCAATTGGTAGGTGGATGATTCACTGATGAAGAGATTTCGGTTTACACATTAATTTAAAAGCATTGCCTATGCCGAGACTTAACCCGTCTATAACCAATCAATCGGTTGTTACGTAAAATCCAATCATGTACATAACTGTATCATGCATGAAGTACATTACTAGTAGATAGTATGGTATATAACATTAGGTACCACTCGGTGTTCATAACCATGAACATATTATAAATGTAACCATCCATCAATGGTTATGAACATTAGGTACCATTGGGTAGGGCTTCTGATTAATCCTAATTAAGGTATAATTTAACAGGTGAATTAATCAATTGTCATGGATACTACCATCTAACCTAAGAAGTTGTTGTGTGATGGTTTATATATATTAGACCTACCGGTTGACTTGCTAGTAAGATGGAAGTTAATTGCTGTAAGGTGACATTTCCAATACTTGACCAATATAACGCATATGGGATCCTTGAACTAAAGGATACTTTTTATTATTGTCTTAATCTATCTGCAAATAAACGTTTAACCAGACTAGTTATTAATTTAAATTCACATCACAAGCTATCTCATGCTATCTTATTCTAAACAACAACTTCACTATTTTATTTTGTTTCCTAATTATTAAAACTCTTCGTGGGATCAATACTTGGACTTAAAACCGAGAAAACTACAATTCGACCACTTATACTTGGGTGTATAATATAAATATCAGATCATGAAAAGGTGCGAATCAAGTTTTTGGCACCATTGCCGGGGAGTTATGGAAATTTGAAATTAAATAAAATACAAAAGTTTTTTATTTGTATTATATATATATATATATATATATATAAAGTGAGTTTTCTTTAATAGTTTATGTCTGTACATTCATCCGTAGGGTCTGTAAATTAGTCATCTCCTTCGTCTTCATCTTCGTTATGTTCATCTACACCAGAATCATTTAAATTAAGTATGGCTAGAAACGTACCTAGGGAAGAACAACCTAGAGAACATGAAGTAGTTCAAAATATTTGACCATTAAGAGAATATTTACATCCTATACGAACTAATGTCCCGTCATGTTTTTCTTTTCCAACAAATGCTCCAAATCTTAATATTAAGTTAGGAACAATACAGTTGTTACCACAGTTTCATGGTTTGGAAATTGAAAATCCTTATGTGCATATGAAAGAATTTGAAGAATTTTGTGGAACATTGCAAGATAATTCTAAAATGGTTAGATTAAAACTTTTTCCTTTCTCTTTAAAAGATAAAGCAAAACAGTGGCTTAACTCTTTAAGGGTTAATTCTATCACAAACTGGCAAGTTTTACAAGTTGAGTTCTTTAAAAAGTTTTTTCCTGTACATCGTACAAATACATTAAGACGTCAAATAATGAATTTTTCTATAAAAGAAGGTGAAACTTTTTATCAATGTTGGAAAAGATTTAAAGATCTTCTCTATGCTTGTCCACATCATGCATTCGAAAACTAGATGTTAGTTCGTTTTTTTTATGATGTTCTTCCTTCTACAATGTGTCAATTCGTTGAAATGATGGTGCAGGAGGAATTCATGAGTAAAAATCCTGAAGAAGCATTCCAATTTTTTAACACTATTTTTGAAAGTTCCCAAATATAGGACTCAACTTCTTCAAATATTGTGGAAACTAAGTCATCTACATCCAAAAGAGGAAAATATGTGTTAAAAGAAGATGATGATTTAAAAGCTAAAATGGCTAATTTATCTCAAAAATTGGAAGCCTTAGAGATGAAAAAAATAAAACAAGTGTTTGTTGTTTCAACTACGAATCAAATATGTGAAATTTGTGCGTTGTCAAGACATCCTGCAGTAGAGTGTCCAACTATACTTTCATTCAAAGAAGTTTTAATTGAACAATCTAATGCAAAATCCAACTTATAATAATAAGCCTTATTTAAATTCATATTCTGAAACTTACAATCCAAGATGAAGGAATCATCCAAATTTTAGTTGGAGAAATACACAACCTACAAATCAAACACAAGATCCACCATAGTCACAAAATCAACAACAATATATGTGACGCCCCAAAATCCGGGGGTCCATTGATTATCCATCAATCCGTGGAATACCCGTGGATACCGAGTAGCTCGATATCACACCGTTATGCCCCATTTATCGAGATCCTTAATTTAACAAAATTCAGGCAAAGTCTCCTTTGTACGGGGAGCCCTACCCAAAACACGACCTGTGCAATATACATTAACATGACCCGTCCAAGGTCCCATATAACACAATGACCACACGGGGTCCATTTATAAGTAAAACTTGACCACACCAGATCCAATTATAATTAAACATTGACCACACCGGGTCCAATCATCCATATTTATATCAAAACATGCAAGGTTAGTTTAACAATAGTCCATATAAGTTCTATTACAATTTAAAAGATTACATGCTTAAAACATTCTTTCGACAAATATTTTACATCAACACAAAATAAAGCCACATTCGGCTTTCTTCACCCTTGCGGCCTTGAATGAGAGCTGTCCACCGGCGTATACCCCATACCTAAAACATTTCCCGTATAGGGTGAGCCACGCCCAGTAAAGTATTTCTTACACAGGCTACTCTCCACCTATGTGCACATGCAATGTTCACATTTAACATTTCATATTCCTATCAACATTCCATGTAAGAATATGCAATTCTAGGCTGGAATTCTACCATGTCATGCTGTGAAATGAGATGAGACTCACTCATGCAGTTTACCCCGAGTCTCCACCGACTCCCACAACACAATGCAGTGCCATCGTCATCTATGTTACACATGAAATGACATGTTTATATAAATCCAAGGTTTTTTCTTGGGGGTGGGTATTTATGGACTTACACCAACGGCACCCGACCGACACGGAATTCATGGACTACTACCAACAGTTTCACGTACACCGACACACTTTATGGGCTCTTATACCAACGTAGTGCGGATCCAATTACCAGGTCTTTCACCCGAGGGATATTCTAACCCTTCTTACTAACCCCGACCCAATTTTCTTAAAATCAGGCGACTCAGTCGAATCATCAATCCAACCTTCCCACGCCCACTCGTCATACACCAAATGAGGTGAAGATGACAACCATGCACACACACACCCTCAATATGCGATGTCCCCGTGCATATGCAATGTAATGTACCATCGCATGTCAATGTCATATCTCATGTGTAATGAACAACTTAAATCACACATTTCATCATGTATCATGGACAATTATATAATACTCATACAACCTCCACAAAAAATAACTCATCACAATGTCAATATATTGTACACATATTAACATTTCTTTTCAACACAATCCATAAGCCTGTTACTACATAATCAAGCAATAACACACTTAACTCTCAAGGCATAAAGTAAACACTTAGTACGCCCACAAAACAGCCCCAAATTAGGCCATATAGCAGCCCCAAAAGAAGCCACAAAACAGTCCCTAAACCGGCCACATAGCAGCCCCAAATAAAGCCACAAAACAGTCCGTATACAGCCCCAAAAATAGCCCCTAATTAGTGCACAAAACAGCCCCAATTTCAGCACCAAAACAGTCCACAACATGGCCTAAAAACAGTCCAAAATTCAGCCCCTTAACAGTCCATTTGGACAACCCTTGGACAGCCCACATACAACCCAATTTCAGCCACTAAAAGCCACTTAAGGTAAGAATAAAACCAAGGTAGGAGGGAACCCTACCTCAATAGAAGTGTAAGAACTTCTATAACACCAAAACAACCTCAAAACTTTGATTTTTTCCAAAGTCTCCTCTTGGATCTTCAGTGAAATTCACTCTTTTTGATAAATACACGTAGCCCTCGTCGGGGAGATGAACTTTGGCTCTTGGTCCGAGTTGATCCGAGCGACGGAACTTCGGATATTGAAGAAGGAAGAATTGTTTTCTCTCTTTTCTCTCCTCTTTCTCTCCAACGTGTAAACCAGCAGAATACATAGATATCTCTGCTGAAATATCTAATATTTAACACTATTTATAATTTCTAAGACATGGCCCGAGTCGCGCCACGTGTCCCCCACTTGCTCAGTCAGTTTTTGCCCCGAAACAATTATATAAAATTTATTTAAAATATTTTCCAACTTTCAAATTTTTTTAAAAAATTTCGTTTTTGGGGGTCACCAGACACCTGTCACCACGAAAAATGTGAAAAACTCGACTATCTCAGAATTTGACGAAAATTGACAAGGCAGCTAGATTTTGAGATGCGAATCCAACACTGAGGTCCGTTTCATCACCCGATGTCTAGAAAAATACCAGTTTTCAACTCGCGCTATAATGACAAATTATCATTTTGCCCTTTTTCAGAAAAAGTTAAAATTTTTCTAAGGTTTCACATTCTTCCCCCCTTAAAAGAATTTTGTCCCCGAAATTCACATACACATGCACATACAACCACATTCATGTACAACAGTTAAATAATGCTAAATGACCATAAGTATGTACCTCCATTCTCGAACAAGAAAGGATAACTGGTACGGACAGTGTCCTCGTGCTCCTATGTCGCCTCCTCTACTCCTCGATGTTGCTACAACACCTTCACTAGCCGCACGGTCTTGCCTCGCAAAACTTGTTCCTGGCTATCCATGATGCGCACCGGTCCCTCCTCGAATGTCCCATCAGCATCAACGACAAGCTCTCCCCAATCCACCACATGAGTCGGATCCGGGGTGTACTTCCGAAGCATAGAGACATGGAATACTGCATGAATACCCGATAGATTTGGCGGTAATGCCAACTAGTAAGCAACTGTACCCACTATCTCAAGTACCTCGAAGGGCCCGATGTATCTCGGCGACAGCTTCCCCCGCTTACCAAACTGAACCACTCCTCTCTTAGGCATAACCTTCAAGAAGACATGATCTCCCATCTCAAACTCTAGAGGTCGCCGCCGTTTATCAGCATAGCTCTTTTGCCAGCTTTGAGCCGTGAGAAGACGCTTCCGAATCAAGTCCACCTTCTCCGAGGTGTCTCTAACCAATTCCGGACCCGTAGAAGACCTCTCTCCTACCTCCGTCTAACAAACCGGAGAACGACATGGCCTCCTATATAGTGCCTCATAGGGTGTCATCTGTATGCTCACCTGGTAACTGTTATTGTATGCGAACTCCACCAAGGGTAAGTGATCTTCCTAGCTACTTTTGAGATCTAGGATGCATGCCCATAGCATGTCCTCTAAAGTCTGGATAGTCCTCTAAGACTAACCGTCTGTCTGGGGATGAAAAGCAATGCTCATCATTAACTGTGTCCCCATGGCCCGCTAGAAATTCTCCCAAAAATAAGCTGTAAACCTGGGATCTCGGTCCGATATAATAGATACAGGTACTCCATGCAGCTGGACAATCTCCCGTATATACAACCTACAGAATTCCTCCAATGTGAAGGTCATCGGCACAACCAAAAAGTGTGTCGACTTAGTAAGCCGATCCACTATCACCCACACCGCGTCATGACCCCGCGATGTCCATGGCAAATGGGTCACAAATCCATCGTGATATGCTCCCATTTCCACTCAGCTACCTCCAAAGGCTGGAGTAATCCCGCAAGTCTCTGGTGTTCAACCTTAACCTGCTGACACGTGAGACATCGACTGACAAAATCGCCAACCTACCTCTTCATTCCAATCCAGTAATACTGGCGACGAAGATCATGATACATCTTCGTGCCCCCTGAATGAACCATAAAACGGGAGCAATGAAACTCCTTAAGGATCTCCTTCCTTAGATCTGCCAATTAAGGAACCTTAACCCTTCCTCGATACCGAAGACTACCATCCGAGTGAATAGCTAAGCCCTCGTCACCTGTACCTGCCTGTACACGATCCTGGATGGACAATAGCTTTGTGTCCTGACTCTGGGACTCAATCACCCTGCTCAGTAGAGACGGCGTAGCCACCAAACTCCCCAAAGTACCCTGAGCCTGACCTATATAACATAGCCCGAACTCTCCCACAGTCTCGAGCATCTGCCACTCCCGGGAAGCTACACTAGCCAAAACTCCCCGTGACCTTCAACTAAGTACATCAGCCACCACGTTTGCCTTACTAGGATGATAATGCAAAGTGAAGTTATAGTCCTCTAAATACTCCATCCACCGGCATTGCCTCATGTTGAGGTCCCGCTGTGTGAAAATATACTTCAGACTCTTGTGGTCCGAAAATACTTCAAACTGCTCACCATACAGGTAGTGACGCCAAGCCTTCAAGGCAAAGACAATGGCCGGCAATTCTATGTCATGTGTGGGATAATTCTGCTCGTGATTCTTTAGCTGTCGAGAACCATAAGCTGCTACCCTCCCAGACTGCATCAAAACATATCCCAGCCTGTCCTTCGAGGCATCACAATAGACCGTGTACCACTGTCCCTATTCTGGGACTATCAGAATAGGAGCTGAAGTAAGCCTCATCTTCAACTCTTGGAATGCATTCTCACAAGAGTCATTCCACACAAACTTGATCTCTTTCCGGGTCAACTTCGTCATAGGCGTAGCCAATCAAGAGAAATCCTCAATAAATCGTCGGTAGTACTCCCCTAATCCCAAGAAACTACGTATCTCGAAGACTTACTTTGGTCTCTCCCAATTCGTAACTGCCTCAAACTTCTCCGGGTCCACAGATACACCTGAAGCCGACACTACATGCCCCAAAAACTTTACCTCTGTAAGCCAAAATTCACACTTGCTCATGCATCAGACAACGGGGACAAAAATCAAAGGATGGTAGTTCTTTGAGAATTTTGGCGGTAACAGCCACCTACTTTCCAAGGAAGCTCTCACCCCTTTGATGTGGATAAATGGATTCACGGGGTAAAGAAAATGTGTGATGGCATGTGAGTAGCCGAGGATTTGAGGGTCGGCCTAGCTATATATCTACTAGAGGGGAGGCAAATCATTGGTGGGACTCGGTGAAGAGAAGGAGGAACACGGATGCTCTTACCTAGGAGGAGTTTGATCAGATCTTCTAAGACAAATATTTTCCTGAATCGGTCAGGGACAAGACGAGTGTAGATTTTCTCGCTCTACGACAGGGTAGCATGAAAGTGGCAGATTATGAGAGGAAGATTGATGAGCTATCTCGCTATGCCACGGAGTTTATATCGACTGAGGCCAGGAGGGCCAAGCGCTTTGAGTAGGGCTTGAGGCCTGCCATCAGGAATAAGCTTGTGGCCCACAAGATTCGGGACTATAGGGTTCTTGTTGACAGAGCTGCACTGGTAGAGAGAGACACCGAAGATAACTAGCAACGATAGAACTTCGTGAGGGGATGCCCGATCAGGACGGGTACTAGTAGTAGTGGAGTGTAGAGGGCGACACCATACCGTCGCCCAGACCAGGTGGTTGGACAGAGACTTCAGATAGCTCGAGGAGTTGGAGGCTTATCGGAGAGGGTAGGAGTAGACCCACGAGCCTGCTTTGCTTACTGAGGTTTGGGGCATATTCGGAGTCATTGTCCAATCTTTTCAGCCCAAAAGAATGCTCAGACGGCAAGACAAGTGCATGCAAACAAGCCACCACTACAGCAGAAATCGTTTAGAGCTCTAGCCCCAGGCGGTGCCAATCAAGGAAAAGTGTTTCCTTTTGACCCAACCGGAGGAAGATGTTTCCAATGTAGTTGTGGAAGGTATTGTTCTTCTGTATAATTCTTGGACCCGAATTTTATTTGATCCCGGTGCGACTCATTCATTCATACGCACTATATATGCTCTTAATTTGGGATTGGAATTTGAGAAGTTAGAACATGCCTTGAGTATTGACATGCCTACGGGAGAATGGTTGGATACTAGAAAGGTGTGTAGAGGTTGTGTGCTTCAAATTGGGGAGCAAGAATTAATTGTAAATTTGGTGGCATTAGACATGAAGGGGTATGACATAATATTTGGGATTAATTTGTTGTCCACTTTTCGTGCGATAATGGATTGTTTTCGTAAACATATTTCATTTCAGTTACCGGGAGGGATAGTTTTCAGTTTCATGAATGATCGAAATTCTTCCCATCCATTTCCTACTACGAGTAGTAGATTCTTGAAAGCTAAGGCGGGGAGCCATTTGAGTTTCTTAGCTAGCTTGATGTGAGATGATTAGGATAGATCCCAACTGGATATGGTATTGATAGTGTCGGACTTTCCAGATGTCTTCCCAAATTAACTACCCGGGGTACCCCCACAGAGAGAGATTGAGTTTACGATCGATCTATATCCGAGAACTGAACCCATATCCATTGCTCCCTATAGGATGACACCTTTGGAGTTGAGGGAGCTAAGGAAGTAGTTGGGCCATCTATTGGCTATTGGTTTTATCCGTTTAAGCACATCACCTTTGGGAGCCCTAGTCCTCTTTGTGAAGAAGCATGACGAAACACTTCGGTTATGCACAGATTACCGAAGGTTGAATCGGGTGACAGTGAAGAATAAATACCCATTGCCACGAATTGATTATTTATTCGATCAACTAAGGGGTTCTAAGTATTACTCCAAGATTGATCTTCGCACAGGGTACCATCAACTGCAGATCAAGGAGGAGGATATTCCTAAGACAGCTTTCTGTACTCAGTATGGTCATTTTGAATATACAGTAATGTCGTTTGGACTGACTAATTCTCCGTCAGTCTTCATGGATTTGATGCATAGGATATTCCGGCCATATCTAGATCAGTTTGTCATTGTGTTTATTGATGACATATTAATCTATTCACGGACACAAGGGGAACATGAACACTATCTCTCGATAGTGCTTCAGACATTGAGAGAGCATAAGTTATATTCTAAGATGAGTAAATGCGAGTTTTGGATGAAGAAAGTGAAATTCCTTAGTCATGTTGTGTCTGAACAAGGGATAGTTGTTGACCCCACAAAGATTGAAGCCGTGATGAAGTGAGAACCACCGAAGAATGTGACCAAAGTACGTAGTTTCCTAGGCTTAGCAGGCTAGTACCGTAGGTTTGTGGAAGGGTTCTCCAAGCTAGCGATGCCAATGACATGCCTCACAAATAAGGGGGGAAAATTCTTGTGGACTCAAGTGTGTGAACTAGCCTTTCGCACCTTGAAGGAGAAGTTGACAACATCTCCTGTCCTCATTATTCAGAGCAGTGGGGAGGGATACGATGTGTTTACCAATGCTTTGTTACGTGGCTTGGGATGTGTGCTAATGCAAGGAGGTAAGGTAGTTGCTTATGGCTCGAGACAACTCAAGATTCATGAGCAAAACTATCCCACTCATGACTTGGAGCTTGCTGACGTGGTTTTTACTCTTAAGTTGTGGAGGTGTTACTTGTATGGAGAAAAGTTTCAAGTGTTTTTGGATCATAAGAGCCTCAAGTATATATTCACACAGAAAGACTTGAATCTTCAGCAAAGAAGGTGGATTGAGTATTTAGAAGAATATGATTTCACACTCAACTACTATCCAGGGAAGGCTAATGCAGTCGCAAATGCACTTAGCAGAAAGTCTCGGGGTGAACTCAATGTTCTTGCAAGTAAATGGAAGATGATGGATGCTCTTGGAGACTATGATCTATGTGTTAGAGAAGATGGATCCCGGCTATGCTTGTTTAACCTTGTGGCTCAACCTACCCTCCAACGTAGGGTTGTAGAGTTGCAAAGTTTGGATCCTTATTTAGAGTTAATTCGAGCTAAATTGGAAAATGGGGAAGCATTTGAAGGTTGGTCTTTGAGGAATGGAGAACTGAGATATGGGGAAAAGTTATGTGTACCCGATGATTCGTCCTTAAAGGAGGAGATACTTGGAGAGTGTCATCACTCTAAGTTTGCTATCCACCCCAGTGACACAAAAATGTATATAGACATGAAGCATCAATATTAGTGGAAGGGAATGAAGAAGGATGTGGCAAGGTTCATAGCACGATGTATAGTGTGCCAGCAGGTGAAGGTGGTGCATCAAAAATCCGGAGGATTACTACAGTCCTTACCTATCCCAGAGTAAAAGTAGGATCACATCATCATGGATTTCGTGTCTGGTTTTCCCCGGACTTCACGAGGGCACAATGCCCGTATGGGTCATTGTTGATAGACTCACCAAGTTCGCTCATTTCTTGATTATGAAGATCACTGACTCCTTAGAGACCTTGAGCAAGCTTTATATCCATGAGTGTAAACCCCTACATGTCTAAACTATCAACAATCGTCCAATTAGTTTCGTTTTGCATTTAACGTCTCTATTTACATCCTAAATCAAAATATAAGAGTAATAAGTATATTTAGGCTCCATATAAGTATAAAAGGCTAAATATTATAAGAGAAAAAAATATGACATATTGCATTCTCATCAATTAGCTAACTTAGAGGAATTGAAGAAAAATATTGATGGATATATTAGTTCTACATCATGTTGTTATAAATGATTCTAGGAGACAGATGGTAATTTAGTTTTGGTTAATGAATGATGCTAGACATGAATTTTTATACAAGCCATACTATCTATATTGGAGATGGGTATGAGATAGAATTTGTGACAAAAGACACTCAAACTTGAGTTAGACTAGTATAGAAGAACCAAGCAGTCCGGCAAACTACCTTTCACCAATTTAATCATAACTCTTTGTTGAAAAGTCCAAATTGTGCACCGTTATTTTTTTTAGAACCCTAACTCGTATATCTTTCCAACCATATAGGTCACACATACTAGAAATACTTGAGTCAAATCATTTTATTCTCTGAAGTTGATCAAAAAATCTGCACTGTGGTGTTCCTTGGATGGTAAAGTGTTGTACTTTCTTCTTAGACTTGGAAGTTGTAAACCCTCACATGTTTATATTAATATAATAAGGTACTTGTTTAGTGATTCTTATATATGTAATGACATAAGAATAAACCATATACATTGAAACTGTAAGAATAAATACTAGGGAGGAATAAAATAGTAATTTTAATGTTTCGAATGTAAATTTATTTTAATTTTCAAATAAATCATAAAAATAAATATTTTTAGGTTAAAATAACATTAAAAATGAATCCGTAACGTCAAAAAACCTTAGGGTAGTCATATGGATCAAACTGAAGATTTTTAGTGGTAAAACCGTAATTTTAGAGAAAACAAAAACAGCCTATGAACAGTAAAAATCGGGGCTGCTGTGTTTAAAAATCCATTTTCATCTCATTTACTCTCATTCTCTTCACTCCACTCTCACCCCACATCTCTTGGAACCTTAGAGGAAGATTAAGGAAAGAAGAAAAGAGAAGAAGGAGGTCACTAGAGCTTGGGTTCTTGCTTGGAATTTTGATTCAAGTAGAGGTTTTCTTCCATTGTCTTACATTGAAGCTAGGGTTATACATATATGTTTTCTTTGACTCTACATCATATTAATATGCTATGACATCATGGATTCTTGATGTTTTTGCAAATGTTAGCATGTTTTAAACAATGGGATGGTTGGGTAATTTTGGTTTCCCAAAAATAACAATTCCAATGAGTTACCAATTTCACAATAAACAATAACCAATCATTTGCACAATAAACAATAGCCCACAATGTATCATTTCCCAATACTGTATATCAAACTATAACTTGTATCTCAGGTATTATGTATGACATCGCATGAATAAACACATCGAGAATATCCTAACCCACACACACACCCAATCCTCGCAAGAATATCCAACTCTATGAAGGGTGTATACCAACGCATTGGCACTGATGAATCCAACCCAGGAATGGTATACTAACCCTCAGCCTCGACACCACGTGAGCGAATAGTGGTTTGGTCCTCGCAAGGCACCAACTCTACTATGAGTGGTAAGGAACCTTCAAACCCACACGGAGTAAGACACGCATCTACCCACTCTACAATACCCGATCAACGGCCACCCATGTTCATCCAAACATCCACACAAGTGATACAATATCAACCAATTTCTGAAATCACAAGTAAATCAAAACCCCCCCCCCCCCAAAAAAAAAATTCCATTGGTATTTTCCTAATTGAGCAATTTCAAGAAAAAAAATATGCAAGAGATCATCAAACATATATTTTTATTGTTCAAACAAAGCACTAGAGTTTTGAAATCAAGAATAAGGAATATCAAGAAGAAAAATCTCTATTTCTTAAAAGAAACAAGGGTTTTAAGATTACAAGGATTTCATGGCTATCAAACGAAAACTTCATTCAAAACATGATAATATTTGCAAGAGTATCAAGAAATAATGATTTCATAACATATATCTAAGATTTAGAAGCAAAATATACATAGGTATAAACCCTAGCCTCAATGGACAAGAATAGGAAGAAACCCCTACCCAGAATCAAGAATTCCAAGCAAACCCTAAGCTCTAGAGCCTGTCTTCTTCCCTTTTCCTTTTCCCTTTTTCTTCTCTTAGGGTTCTAAGAGGTTTGGGGTGAGAGATGTGAGAAAAAAATCGAAGCAATGGGGCTAGAATCTGTGTTTTAAACGTAGTGGTCCCCGAAAGTTACTATTTAGAGGCTAATTTTTGGGTTTTTTTTTCTAAAATTACGGTTTTACCACCAAAAATCTTCAATTTGATCTATATGACTATCCTAGGGTTTTTCGACGTTCCAGATTTATTTTTATTGTTATTTTAACCTAAAAAAATTTAGTTTTATGATTTATCTCAAAACTAAAGTAAATTTACACTCGTAACACTAAAATTACTATTTTATTCCTCTAAATCGCTATATGTGCTAAATGACTATTCCAAGTTTTTTGGATCTCCTAGGTTCAATGATAATATTATTTTGACGTAAAAAAATTAATATTTTTACTTAGTTACCCTTATCAACCTTAAACACCTCTAAAAATTAAATTTCACAATTAATTTGCCTCCCCAGTATTTATTCCTACTGTTACAATCTATAGAGGTCATGTATACCTCATCACCTATATTAGCATTTCAAAAATAATTACTTGCTATATAAAGATAAGAGTGTGGGGGTTTACAATCCACCCCCCTTAAAGAAAGTTTCGTCCTCGAAACTTACCTTAAGTAGCGAACAAATGAGGGTACTTCTCTCGCATCTCCAACTCTGGTTCCCAAGTAGCTTCCTCCACCCCATGATGTTGCCACAAGACTTTCACCTGTTGGATGACTTTATTACGAAGCAGCTTCTCCTTGGTATCGAGAATCTCCATCGATTGTTCTTCATATGTTGCCCCATCTTGAATTTCTATATCCTCCAAATCCACGACATGCGTTTTATTCGATTGCCACTTTCTTAACATTGACACATGAAGCACGTCATGTACCCCTGACAGCTGAGCTGGTAACCAAAGTTGGTATGCCACTTTGCCCACCGCTTTGATCACTTCAAATGGTCTGATGTACCTTGGAGCTAATTTTTCCTTCTTGCCAAATCTCAACGCTCCCTTTTTGGGTGACACCTTGAGGAACACATAGTCCCCATCTTGGAATTCCAATGGTCTTCGTCTTCTATCTATATAGCTTTTCTTTCCACTTTGTGTCGTGCATAATCTTTCCCGGATGAGTTGAATTTTTTTCGTAGTCTCCCGGACAATTTCTGGCCCAAACAAGCTACTCTCTCCAACTTTCAATCAACAAGTCGGGGATTTACATGGTCTTCCATACAATGCCTCATACGGTGTCATGCCAATGCTAGATTGAAAACTGTTGTTATATACAAATTCCACCAATGGCAAATGATCACTCCAACTTCCCTTGAAGTCCAACACACAAGCACATAACATGTCCTCTAAAATCTTTATCATTCTCTCGGATTGGCCATCTGTTTGATATTGAAAGGCGGTGCTAAAGTGTAACTCTATTCTCATAGCTAGTTGTAGACTTTGCCATAATTGCGCCACAAACTGCGAATCACGATCCGACACGATAGAGAGTGGAACTCCATGTAATCTAACAATCTCACTGTAACACCCCAAAAATCGGGGGTCCTTAATTTAACAAAATTCTGGCAGAGTGTTCTTTGTTTGGGGAGTTCTACCCAAAACACAACCTGTGCAATTATACTGCATTGACTACACCGGGTCCATATATAAATAAATATTGACCACACCGGGTCCATTTACCCATCAAATAATAAAATTTCATTCACCACATGAAATATCCACCATATCATCCCAAAATAATAGGCCTAGCTATGACACTTACATTCCAAAAAAATTACACTAAAACTTAGCAGCGGAATAAACAAAATACTAGATTATACATGATTGTAAATAAATTCCTTAGTCTAGCACAAAAATAAACTATAGCTCTAGATGTCCACCTCGGGATCTAGGTTCCCCTCTGGTGGAACCACCCAATTTTCCGGCTCGTCAACGCCAAGATCTTCCTCTAGCACGAAATCTAAAAAAAAAAACATTATTGGTAGGGGGTGAGCACTACACACTGTAGGAAAATCCTCTCAAACTCTAATAAAGTTTGGAAAACGTAGAAAATGGTTGGTCTCATTTCACAAATAGCATACGTAAATTTTGAAAGAAAACATGACATTTTCAAAGATCTCAAGTTTATACATTAACAATAATTAAGTGCAAGAGTAAAGTCAATCCCACCATAAATAACCATTTCAAAGAATAATTATTCCCACAATAATTTCCAAGATAATCATATCCAAAAGATATCGCAATAAACAATAACCACAATGTATCTCACATCTGATATAAGATAATTGCATGAATAAACACATAGAGAACATCTTGGCCCACACACACACAATTCCTCGCAAGGATATCAACTTCGGAAAGGGCACATACCGATGCATTGTCCCATACCAATGCACCGGCAATAACGAATCCGACCCAGGCATAGTATACTAATCCTCTGACACAGCACCCGTGAGCTAATAGTGGTTTGGTCCTCACAAGGCACTAACCCCACTACGAGTGGTAGAAAAATTTCAAACCCACATGGAGTAAGAACCACACACATCTACCCACTCTACGATATCCGTTCAATGGCCATCAATGGTCATCCAAACACTTCCATGAGATACAATCACCAACAACTTCTCAAACACACTCAATTCCATAAATCCCCAATTTTTCACATCCAAATTCACATTTATTTCACAATAGAACAATTGAAAAAACAATTAACAAGAGATCATCATAAATACCATTGTGTTGTTCAATACGAAACACTAAAGTTTTGAAATCAAGAATAAAGGAAAAATCAAGAGAAAAACTCACTTCTCTTGAAATCTAGGGTTTTGAATATGAGAAAGGAACATTGCTATTGTGTAAACTTGAGATCCATTGAAATGTCCTTGTTTTTCTTCAAAAACTATATATAATATTTGTAAAATGAGACCGACTGTTTTATATGCTTTCAAAACCTTGTTCGAGTTTGGAAGAATTTTTCTTTAGAGCTTAGTGCTCACCCCCTACAATCAATATCTTTTTCAGATTATGGTCTAGAGGAGGAGCTTAGAGTACATTAGGAAGCCCCAATAGATGGGAACATGAATCCCGAGGTGGACGTTTAGAGCTATATTCCCTTATGTTCAAGACTAAGAAATTCATTTTGAGATAATGTGAAGTCTAATATTTTTATTATTCCGCTGCAAGATAATAGTTAACTTATTTTTGAATGTAATTGTCATAGTTGGGCATGTCATTTTAGAGGATGTTGTATATATTGTGGATGATGAATGAAATTTTCTTTTGTTATGAAGTCCATTTAGTTGCTCTCATAATATGAATGATTTTAGACATTAATGTCGTCCAAGGGGGATTTTGGGGCGTTACAAATCGAACTCATATGGATTGTTTTAATGTAAAAGAAAAATTGCATGTGGTTATATGAGTATAAATTAATGGACCCAGTGTGGTCAATGTTTACTTATAAATGGATCTAGTGTGGTCAATATTTATTCATAAATGGACCCGATGTGGTCAATGTAGTATAATTGCACAGGTTGTGTTTTGGGTAGAGCTCCCCGTACAAAGAAGACTCTGCCTGAATTTTGTTAAATACGGATCTCTGGTTTTTGGGGCGTTACAGGTTTGGTATCAGAGCCTAAGAATTAGATCTTACATGGCAGCTGTAGGTTATGGATTACCACTAGAGAAGTAGGACTAGGTTGAATGAAATTGTTGACTCAAATCTTATGCAAGCCTTATGTCTTGTATGTCAAGGAAACTAAATTGTGAATTGATGTACAGGATGGAGAGTGGACGTGGACATGGACGGGGACATGGTGGCCAAGCAAACCCACCACCACCCCCACCTCCAAATGCCATGAGTGGCATTTATCAATGCCTAAGGGAACTAACCACTTTGGTACAACACCAAAATTGGAACAACAACCATAACGGGGGGATTCATGCAGTAGCTCATGCACCGGGCAACGGGGACCAAAATCGAAGGATTGTAATTCTTCAAGAATTTTTGCGGCAACACCCACCTACTTTCAAGGAAGCTCTCACCCCTTGGATGTGGATAAATGGATTCTCGGGGTGAAGAAAATGTGTGATGGCATGGGAGTAGTCGAGAATTTGTGGGTCGGCCTAGCTACATATCTGCTAGAGGGGGAGGCAGATTATTGGTGGGACTCGGTGAAGAGAAGGAGGAACATGGATGCTCTTACCTAGGAGGAGTTTGATCAGATCTTCCAAGACAAATAATTTCCTGAATCGGTCAGGGACAAGATGAGTGTAGATTTTCTCGCTCTACGACAGTGTAGCATGACAGTGGTGGATTATAAGAGGAAGTTTGATGAGCTATCCCACTATGCCACGGAGTTCATATCTATCAAGGCCAGGAGAGCCAAGCGCTTTACCCTTCCTCTCCCATTCTCATCAATGCCAAGCCTCCAAAGTCTTCTCCTAGGGTGTAGGAGACATGTAAATATGTAAGAATCAATGGTGGGAACCCCAAGCCAGTGGAGCATGAGTTGCAGGCGTTCTAGGCATTCTACGCAAAACCTTCCAGAAGATTTTTTGTAAACCTTCCGGAAGGTCGATTCTAGTAGGCAGAACCTTCCAGAAGGTCTTTCGGAAGGTGACAAATCCGGACAACTTTTAGTAAAATTGCCATAAATTTTGATCCAACCATTGGATTGAGCTACAATTTTGACACAATATAGAAGACATCCAGGTCGACAATTTCTAGTTTTGCACCTTTTCAAATTCGAAGTGGATCATGGACAAACATGATAAAAACAACGATACTATGTCAAGACCTGGGGAAACCAATGGGCTAAACCTTCCGGAAGGTTTATGGCCAAACCTTTCGGAAGGTTTTCATCCAAATTGCATTTTTCTTGGTTTCTTCACCTTCCAAGCCTTGCTATCCTCATTCAATGTGTCCATCTCTTGACCACACATTCACACTTAGTTGCAAAGCTCTAAAAGCCATCATTTATGCTATAATTACCTGCAACATCAAATTTGCACATTATTCCTAACTTTAACTAATTCTAAATAATTAATAGGCAAATTTAAGTTAAAAAGTATGAAATGAGGCCAATAACTATGCAATGTTTTGTGCTCATCAGTGTTCGAATGCAATTCAAGTCCATCACAATAACCACACAAGAGATGCAATAACAAACATTTTCTTAAATCACAAGGAAATCCAAAATCCCCAAATTTCACAATTTTATTACAAGAGAACAATTTAAGAAAATAAGCAAGATATCATCAACAATTCATTTTTATTGTTCATTACAAAGCACGAAAGTTTTGAAATCAAAAATTAGGGAAAATCAAGAGAAAAATTCATTTCTCTTAGAAACTAGGGTTTTAGGACAGGAAAAGAGTTTTTATGGTTATCTAACCCTAACTTTGTTTAAAACATGATAATCTTTGCAAAAATAACAAGAAAGGATAATTTTATAGCATATATATATATATATATATATATATATATATGAGTGAAAACGTACATATACATATAAGCCCTAGCCTCAATGGTCAAGAATGGAAGAAACCCCTACCTTGAATCAAAGGTTTCAAGTAAAGCCCAAGCTCTAGAGACTTCCTTACTCCCTTTTCTTTCTTCCCTAATCTTCCCCTAGAGTTCTAAGAGAGTTGTGGTAAGAGTGGAGTGAAAGAATGGAAGAAAATGGGATGAAAATGGTGTTTTAAAGCCAGCCCAATCCCGAATTTTACTGTTCACATGGCCCAAAAATTACATTTTTCTCCTAAATTAAGATTTTGCCCCTAAATATCTCTAATTTGATCCCTATGAATACTCTAAGGCTTTTAGACATTTCAGATTCATTTTTAATGTTATTTTAATCTAAAAATATTTAGTTTTATGATTTATCTTTATTCTAGTGCATATTTACATTCGAAGCACTAAAATCACTATTTTATTCCTCCGAACCGCTATTAATGAAGGTTTTAAATCGATTGACCCATCCAAGGTCCAACATGCTACAATTAATGCTTATTTGATGTCCATTTATACCCTTGGAACCAAATAACACATAGCCAAAAAGCATAGCAATGTATTCTTAAAATTTTAAATTTTTGAAAAAGCTACCGGTATGTTTTTATGAACCTACCGGTAGGTTTGTTCACTGGAAAAGTTCTATCTGTAACCCACCTATAATCTACCGATAGGTTTTGCCCAGAATTGCCTGTTTCACAAGTTTTTCATTTCCAATCCATTCCAAACCCTTCCATAATCAACTCAAACTTATACAACATACATTTGTACATCAAACATAGTTGGTATAAATTCTATTGCAAACGATTTCCTGCATTTACACGCTAAAACTAAGTTTTAAATACTACTCACTCGAGTTTTACCATATTAACATTTCAAACGAAATAATTACTTGCTATATAAATATAGATAAAAGTGTGGTGTTTACAATCCACCCCCCTTGAATAAAGTTTCGTCCTCGAAACTTACCTTAGGTAGCGAACAAATGAGGGTACTTCTCGCACATCTCCAGTTCTAGTTCCCAAGTAGCTCCTTCCACCCCATGATGTTTCCACAAGACTTTGACCAGTTGGATGACTTTATTGTGAAGCACCTTCTCCTTGGTATCTAGAATCTCCACCGGTTTTTTGTTCTTCATATGTTGCCCTATCTTGTATTTCTGTTCTTCATATGTTGCCCCATATTGTATTTCTATATCCTCCAAATCTAGGACATGTGTTGTATTCGATTGACACTTTCCCAACATTGACACATGGAACACGTCATGTACTCCTGATAACTGAGTTGGTAACTGAAATTGATACACCAGTTTGCCCACCACTTTGATCACTTCGAATCGTCCGATATACCTTGGAGCTAATTTTCCTTTCTTGACAAATCTAAGCACTCCCTTTTTAGGTGACACCTTGAGGAACACATAGTCCCCCTCTTGGAATTCCAATGGTCTTCATCTTCTATCCGCATAGCTTTTGTGTCTACTTTGTGCCGTGCGTAGTCTATCCCGGATGAGTTGAATTTTCTCCATAGTCTCCCAAACAATTTCTTGCCCAAACAAACTACTCTCTCCAACTTCCAACCAACAAGTTGGGGATCTACATGTTTTTCCATACAATGCCTTATAAGGTGCCATGCCAATGCTAGATTGAAAACTATTGTTATATGCAAATTCCACCAATGGCAAATGATCACTCCAACTTCCTTTGAAGTCCAACACACAAGCACGTAACATGTCCTCCAAAATCTGTATCACCCTCTCGGATTGGCTATCCGTTTGAGGATGAAAAACGGTGCTAAAATGTAACTCTGTCCCTATAGCTTGTTGTAGACTTTGCTAGAATTGTGCCACAAACTGAGAATCACGATCTGACACGATAGAGAGTGGAACTCCAAGTAATCTCACAATCTCACGGATATAAAGCTTGCTCAAGCTTTCTAAGGATTTTGTGGTCTTCATACTCAAGAAATGAGTAGACTTGGTAAGCCTATCTACAATGACCCATACGACATTATGCCCACGTGAAGTCCGTGAAAAATCAGACAGAAAGTCCATGGTGATGTGATCCCACTTCCACACTGGAATAGGCAAGGACTGTAATAATCCTCCAGGCTTTTGATGCTTAATCTTCACCTACTGACACACCGTGCACTTTGAAACGTACTTAGCCACGTCTTGTTTCATCCCTCTCCACCAATATTGATGCTTTATGTCCCTATACATCTTGGTATTACTCGAATGTATGGAGAAGTTTGAATGATGGCACTCACCCAACACTTCTTCCCTTACTTGGTCATTATTTGGTACACATAGTCTTCCACGAAACTGTAACTCATCATCTTGTATCGACCAATTCTCGATGATCTCATTCCTCTACAACCTACCCCAGAGAGTTCCCAACTCAGTGTCTAATCGTTGCAACTCCACAATCCTTTGTCAAAGAATTGGTTGAGCTACAAGATCAAATAAGCATGATCAATCCCCCTGCCTATCCACCCATAGACCAAATTCCTCTAAGGCATCAATCATCTTCCACCTATTAACAGCAAGAACATTGATTTCACCCCGAGATTTTTGGCTAAGTGCATTTTCTACAACATTAGCCTTCCCGGATGATAGTTCAGTGTGAAATCGTAGTCATCTAGATATTCAATCCACCTTCTTTGCCAAAGATTCAAGTCTTTCTGTGTGAAGCTATACTTGAGGCTCTTATGAACGGAAAATACTTGAAACTTTTCTCCGTAAAGGTAACACCTCCACAACTTAAGAGCAAAAACCACAGCAGCCAGCTCCAAGTCGTGAGTGGGATAATTCTGCTCATGGATCTTTAGTTGTCTTGAGCCATAAGCAACTACCTTGCCTCCCTGCATTAGCACACATCCGAAGCCTCGTAACGAAGCATCGGTGTAAACATCGTATCCTTTTCCACTACTAGAAATAATGAGGATAGGTGCTGTTGTCAACCTTTCCTTCAAGGTGCAAAAGGCTAGTTTACACTCTTTAGTCCACAAGAATCTTTCCCCCTTTTTTGTAAGGCGAGTCATTGGCATCGCGAGCTTTGAGAACCCTTCCACAAACCTCCGATAGTAGCCTGCTAATCCCAGGAAACTACGTACTTCGGTCACATTCCTCGATGTTTCCCATTTCATCACAACTTCAATCTTTGTGGGGTCAACAACTACACTTTGTTCTGACACAACATAGCTAAGAAATTTCACTTCTTTTATCCAAAACTCACATTTACTCATCCTAGCATACAATTTATGCTCTCTCATTATCTGTAGCACAATCGAGAGATGACATTCATGTTCCCCTTGTGTCCATGAATAGATTAATATATCATCAATAAACACAATGATAAACTGATCAAGATACGGACAAAATATCCTATACATCAAATCCATGAAGGCTACTGGTGCATTAGTCAATCCGAACGGCATTATAGTATATTCAAAATGACTATAGCGAGTACGGAAAGCTGTCTTAGGAATATCTTTCTCCCTAATTCGCAGTTGATTTTACCCTGTGCGAAAATCAATCTTGGAGTAATATTTAGAACCCCTCAACTGATCAAATAAATCATCAATTCTTGGCAATGAGTATTTATTCTTCACTGTCACCCAATTCAACCTTCGGTAGTTTGTGCATAACCAAAATATTTTTTCATGCTTCTTCACAAAGAGGACCGAGGCTCCCCAAGGTGAAGTGTTTAAACAGATAAACCCAATAGTCAACAGTTGGTCTAATTGCTTCCTTAGCTATTTCAACTCCAAAGGTGCCATCCTATAGGGAGCAATAGATATGAGTTTGGTTTCTGGATAAAGATCAATTGTAAACTCGATCTTTTTCTATGGGGATAACCCTGGTAGCTCATCTGGGAAGACATCCGAAAACTCCAACACTATCAATACCACATATGGTTGGGATCTATCCCGATCATCTCCCATTAAGCTAGCTAAGAAACTCAACTGGCTCTCTGCCTTAGCTTTCAAGAATCTACTATCCGTAGTAGGAAATGGATGGAAAGAATTTTAATTATTCATGAAACTGAAAACTACCCCCCCTCGATAATTGAAATGAAATCCGTTTACGAAAATAATCCATTACCGTACAGAAGGTGGACAACAAGTTCATCCCAAATATTATGTCATACCCTTTCATGTCAAATGCAACCAAATCTACAAGTAATTCTTGTTCCCCAATTCGAAGCACACAACCTCTACACACTCTAGTAGTCTCCAACTCCTCTCCCGTAGGCATGTGATGTCTGAATTTGATATTAACAATTTACGTGCAAGTATACACGATCAACAAGTAATAAAGTGATAAGTAGAGTATCATTCCCATGGAGAATTATTGCTAATAATATCCAAGTACTAACTTTATATCAATTCCATTTTATTTAAACAATTGGAATTGAACTATGGAATGACTAAATTAAAACTAAATCTAAACTTAACAATCAAGGTTTGAATTTACCGGGTAAAAGAACGTAAGATTACAACTTCCCCTAATGCTTCGTATAAATCTTTCTAACTCTTTTTCCAGTTAATCGATCTAAATAAGTTGTTAACTGAGAACTCAAAGTTATTTATCAAACATCTTCCGATAGTTAGATAAAATTATCTATCCTAGTTAAATTACTATATTCCTATGCAAAATAATTTGGAATAGATTCATTAAATTCAAACTCTCATAAAAATTACACACGGCATATAGGTATATTCCTATCCTATACACAAACCCAACAATTCAATTCTAAGAAGAATTAACTAGACGTATGTCATCACACTCGGATCTAAATCTAGAATTCATCTCCCAATTTTATCTAGGTTATCAAACTAATTGTTGGCCACACAATCATATATTAATCACAAAATATGACAAACAACTCATATAAGATCAATAAGAACTAGAAACGAGGGTAGATTAATTTAACTAGACATAGGTTCCGTTGCAATCTTAATAAAGATTTAGTTCATAATGTAATTGAAAGAAATCATTCTAAAATTAAACAACATCTTAGAAAATCAAAAAATTAAAGTAAGAGAAAAGAATGAAAACTTAGGTACAATCTTCAATCCTTCTCTAGCCTTAAAGACCAATTTTATTCGTGTTGATTTCTTCGATTATTGTCTTCAATTTTCTTCCAATTGCTTCGTCTTTCTCTAATTTTTTTAGCTCCCAAAAGTCAGAATATTTCATCCCCACACAAACCGTAGCATATATGTAGCTTTAGAGTCAAACTTCGGGTCAAAAACAAGGTAAAATTCGCGTCACAGACTAACACAAGCACCTAGGCACTTGAAAGGGGCTGGAAAAGCGTTCTATGGACAGAATGTTGGCACCTAGGCGTGCCCCCCTCTGCACGCCTGCTTCGGACTAGGTTTCATAGAATCGTCAGAACTTTTGATACAACCATCCGATTGAGCTGAAATTGTGCAACAAGATAAAAGACATCCAGATCTACAACTTTCATGGTTTACACTTTATCATATTCGAAGGGGGTCATGTTTAAAAATGTGGAAAACTGAGGTACTGGTACAAAACAGTGTGGGTGTTGATGTCTATGTTACCAAACACCAATACCTCCTTGATTTCTTTCACTTTTAAGCCTCCAAATCCTCATGGAATGTGTCCATCTCTTCACCACTTATCCACACTTAGTTGCAAGGCTCTAAAATCTGTTATTTACGCTATAATTACTCCATTACAATGCCCTTTAGCTTCCTCTTTAAAAATCAAACACTTAGACTCCAATTTTGACCTTGTTTCATCCCAATTGATCATGATTCCTTCCAAATGAAAATCCCTACAAAATAACATCAAAACACACAAAACAAATAAAAATGAACATAAAATAATTGAAAACTTGTAATTTCATTAAGCCGAAAGTACTCAGTTCATTGGTATAAAACCCACTCATCAAATACCCCCAAACTTGACTCTTCGCTTGTCCTCAAGCAAAATACTAAGAACAAAAACTATAAAAATTAATCAACCAACTACTCAAACAATGGATCAATATGAATATGAATAATGGCCCCACAAATTAATACAAATAATAATTCACGGGAACTTCAAAACCATGCAAAGTCTATCAATTTAACATATTCCTTAATTTTACCTCCGATCATGACCCTTTAAATACATGGACATATCCGGACTATCAAGCTAGTCATCACCCAAATACATTTATATAGTCAAATACTTCATAGGAGATACTCAATATCAACTCTATAAACTTACGTTTCACATCAACCTCCACTCATTAAGGCAAACATATAAATAGAAGGCCTAAAGATTTTTTTTTCTCTCTCACTCTCTTCTTTTTTTTCTTTTCGTTTGGTGAGTGCATTTTATGCTCCATCTCACCTTCTATTGAGCGAGTGTGTTTTACTCTCCATCTCACCTTTTCTTGAACGAGTGCGTTTTACGCTCCATCTTTTTCTCCACATATGTTTATGAGTGAGTGCATTTTACACTCCATCTCTACTCACCACATGCCCTTTTCTTGTTTTTTTTTTCCTATTTTTTTTTTCATCTAACTCATAAAAGATCAAATCAAAATACTGTTCAAATACTCTTTTTCTCTTTTTTTTTCTTTTAAACTAACCCATCATAACCAATATTTTTCTCAAACTTATATGAATACCTTCATTCGCTTTGAATGATGCTTAAATAACTTTTCTAAAGTTTCAATAATATCTCTTATAAGCATTTAACCAAATAAATTCTCTAAATAATAACTAACCAAACAGATGGATATGTGCTCATGAATGAAAAGATCACAAACAGTGTAAAACCAACTCGTATGTCAAACTACAAACTCAACATGTTCTTCAATTACCCTTAAATTGACAATTAATTTCATTCATCATTGGTCATGACCAAATTCAATCAACCCATTGCTCAAGTCGTACTAAAAAAAACATGTTATTTAAGTGCAAAACATGCTATCTAAATGCATACCTAATAATGCAAATGTAAATATTAAAAAACACCCCCAAACTTAAACTAAACATTGTCCTCAATGTATAAAGTAGGAAAAATTAGGACAGAGGACTTCCCTGAGACTTCGCTAGGTGGCCTCATCGTCATCAGCGTCTTCATCATCCGCTGAGTCGAGAGTGTATTTAGGAAACATAGGTGGGCTGTTCTTGTCTCCTAGTTGGGCTTTGTGTGTGCTCCAACTTTATGCTCAATCCTTGGGACCTGCAAGCAATTGACATACCAATTAAAATGCACTAACTAACTTAACTAACTACATTATTTCTATATAAAAAAAATTAAATTAAAATAAAATGAAATAAAACTTAGAAACTAAAATTTGGGTTGCCTCCCAATTAGCGCTTGCTTTATAGTCTTCAGCCTGACTACTTCCTGTTTCATCCCAGGTCAACAAGGGTAATTGAGGTCTTTTCATGATCAATGTTGTCGCCCCAATATTGCTTTATTCTCTGCCCGTTCACCTTGAAAGTTCTTTTTGAATTGGCTTCCTCAACTTCGACTACCCCATGTGGGAACACCTCCTCTTTATATAGCTTGGCATTCTCAAGAGGATCTGAAATACAACTTCCTACGAATACCACATCCACTGATGCATCTTCCACCAAATCAACCCGAAAATATTCTTTCGGTTCCTTTTAAAATTTTATAGCTGAAAATACATTGAATGTAAACTCTTGATCTTAGACTCGCATAGTTAGCTCACCTTTTTGTACATCAATAATTGTTCTTTTCGTTGCTAAGAATGGTTATCCAAGAATAATAGGTATTTCCCTATCTTCCTCACAATCCAAGACTATGATTTCAGCTGGAAAAATGAACTTATCCACTTTAACTAGAACGTACTCAACTATGTCTCTTGGATAAGTGAGTGATCTATCTGCAAGCTGCAATGTACCATTTGTCAGCTTCGCTTCATTCAAACCCAATTGCTAATAAATTGAGAGTGGCATCAAGTTGATACTAGCTCCCAAGTTACACAATGCTTTCCTGAAAAACTAGGTGCCTATTGTGCATGGAATAGTAAAGCTACCCGAATCTTTAAGCTTTGGTGGTAGCTTCTTTTGAAGAATAGCACTACATTCCTCCGTAAGTGCCACTGTCTCGAAATCGCCTACTTTTCTCTTATTTGACAAAATTCCCTTCAAAAATTTCACTTAGTTAGGCATATTCTCCATTGCTTCTGCGAAAGGGATATTTATTTGGAACTTCTTAAACACTTCCATGAATTTAGAGAACTCCTTATCCCATTTATGTTTTTGCAAATGTTGTGAAAATGGCAGGGGAGGCACAATAGGACTCTACTTACCTCTATTAGAACATGCAACTAGATCTTCTTCTTTCTTTTCATGTTCCACATTCTTGCTATCTTTTATTTTTTTACCCTCAGTATCATCTCCATGTGATTGTTTTGGAATTCCACTAACAACCTCAGGTAACCCTTTTTCGCTTCGTAATGTAATAGCATTGCAGTGCTCCTTACCTTCCCTCTTAGGATTGATCTCTGTATCACTAGGTAATGTGCCTTGAGGTCGGTTGTTAATGGCATTAGCGAGCTGACCCATTTGGTTTTTCAAGTTTCGGATTGCTACTTCCATACTATTCATCCTTGTCTCACTCTGTGCTATATACCCGGAAAGTAGCTCCTTCAAATTTGACTTTTTTTCCTATTGTGGTGGAGCTTGATTCTGAAAGCCTGGTGGGTATGATTGTGTTAGAGCAGAAGGTTGGGCTTGATTATTACTCTGAGAAAAACCCAGATGATTCATCCAACTAGGGTTATAGTTGTTGGAATTGTTGCTATATTGTTGCCGGTTGTGGTTACCAATGAATTGTACCGACTCCGGATTGATTGCGCATTGATCACTCGGATGGTTCCCAGCACACAATTCACAAATGACAACCATACTTTGAATAGGTTGCACCCCTAAGGCATCAATCTTCTTAGTCAATGTAGCAACCTGTGCAGCTAATGCAGTAACTACAACCACTTCATAAATCCCTGCTACCTTTAGCTGATTGATCCTCGTAGAGGGCTACTGATAATTGTTAGCAGTCATCGTCTCCAACAACTCGTAAGCTTCATTAAATTTTTCCCCATTAATGCCCTACCTGTAGTTGCATCTATACTAGTCTGAGTAGCACTACACAACCCATTGTAAAATGTCTGAACTTGCAACCACTTAGGAATACCATGGTGAGGACATTTTCGTAGTAAGTCTTTGAATCGCTCTCAAGCTTCATAAAGAGTCTCAGAATCATGTTGTGTGAATGATATGATGTCGTTCCTCATCCTTGCAGTTTTAGCTGGTGAAAATAATTTAGCTAAGAATTTTTGAGCTAAATCTGTCCATGTGGTAATAGAACTCGACAGCAATGAATGCAACCAACTCTTCGCCTTATCACGTAGTGTGAAAGGGAAAAGTCAAAGTCTAATTGCATCTTCAGAAATCCCATTTTATTTGAACGTGTCGCAAATTTCCAGAAAACTCACCAAATGATCATTTAGGTCATTGTTAGGCAAACCCCCAAACTGCACTGAATTCTAAATCTTTTGGATGGTACCCAGCTTGATTTCAAAACTGTTTGCTTGAATTATGGGCCTTTGAATGCTCGATTGTATTTCTGTAACAAGCGGCATAACATAATACCTTAATGATTTATGTTCATCTTCAACCATAGCTTCTTGGTTGTTTACTTCTTGATGCTGTTTTTGCAAGTTTCGACACCTTCTCTCGATTTTGTCTTCGTACAGTAGTAGCTCCTGACCTTTAGATCGTGTTAGCATACAAAATTCAAGAGTGCATGTGAAAAAAATTAGAAAATTAAATAAGTTTACTAAGATCAAATTGATTGAAATTAATATTGAAATAATTACTAGAATAGTATCCCCGGCAACGGCGCCAAAAACTTGTTGTCCGAACTTGATATTGACAATTTACGTGCAAGTATACACGATCAACAAGTAACAAAGTGATAAGTAGAGTATCGTTCTCACGGAGAATTATTGCTAATAATATCCAAGTACTAACTTTATATCAATTCAATTTTATTTAAACAATTGGAATTGAACTATGGAATGACTAAATTAAAACTAAATCTAAACTTAACAATCAAGGGTTGAATTTACCGGGTAAAAGAACGTAAGATTACAACTTCCCCTAATGCTTCGTACAATCTTTCTAACTCTCTTTCCAGTTAATTAATCAAAATAAGTTGTTAACTGAGAACTCAAAGTTATTTATCAAACCTCTTCCGATAGTTAGATAAAATTATCTATCCCAATTAAATTACTATACTCCTACGCAAAATAATTTGGAATAGATTCATTAAATTGAAACTCTCATAAAAGTTACACACGGCATATAGGTATATTCCTATCCTATACACAAACCCAACAATTCAATTCTAAGAAGAATTAACCAGACGTATGTCATCATATTCAGATCTAAACTTAGAATTCACCTCCCAATTTTATCTAGGTTATCAAACTAATTGTTGGCCACACAATCATATATTAATCACAAAATATGACAGACAACTCATAAAAGATCAATAAGAACTAGAAACGATAGTAGATTAATTTAACTAGACATAGGTTCCATTGCAATCTTAATAAAGATTTAGTTCATAACATAATTGAAAGAAATCATTCTAAAATTAAACAATATCTTAGAAAATCAAGAAATAAAAGTAAGAGAAAAAAATAAAAACTTAGGTGCAATCTTCAATCCTTCTCTAGCCTTCAAGACCAATCTTCTTCGTGTTGATTTCTTCGATTCTTGTCTTCAATTTTCTTCCAATTTCTTGGTCTTTCTCCAATGTTTTTAGCCCCTAAAAGTCAGAATATTTCATCCCCACACAAACCCTAGCATATATGTAGCTTTAGAGTCCAACTTTGGGTCAAAAACAAGGTAAAATTCACGTCACAGACTAACACAAGAGCCTAGGCACTTGAAAGGCACTGGAAAAGTGCTGTATGGATAGATTGTTGGCGCCTAAGCACTAGAAATGGCGCCTAGGCGTGCCCCCCACTGCAGGCCTGCTCCGGATTAGTTTTTGTAGAATCGTCATAACTTTTGATACAACCATACGATTGAGCTGAAAGTTTGCAACAAGATAGAAGACATCTAGATCTACAACTTTCATGTTTTACACTTTGTCCAATTCGAAGTGGGTCATGTGTAAAAATGCGAAAAACTGAGGTACTAGTACAAAATAGTGTGGGTGTTGATGCCTATGTTATCAAACACCAATACCTCCTTGATTTCTTTCACTTTTAAGCCTCCAAATCCTCATGAAATGTGTTCATCTCTTCACCACTTATCCACACTTAGTTGCAAGGCTCTAAAATCCGTTATTTACGCTATAATTACTCCATTACAGTGGCCTTTAGCTTCCTCTTTAAAAATCTAACACTTAGGCTCCAATTTTGACCTTGTTTGCTCCCAATTGATCATGATTCCTTCCAAATGATCATCCCTACAAACTAACATTAAAACATACAAAATAAATAAAAATGAACATAAAATAATTAAAAACTTGCAATTTCATTAAGCCAAAAGTACTCAATTCGTAGGTATAAAACCCACTTATCAGCTTGTCAATACTCAAGGCATGTTCTAGCTTTTTAAAGTCTAGTCCCAAATTAAGAACATATGTATTGCGTATGAATGAATGAGTAGCACCAGGATCAAATAAAATTTGGGCCCAAGAATTGTAGAGAAGAACAATACCTTTCACAATGGCATTGGAAGCATCTTCCTCAGGTTGAGTCAAAGCAAACAGTCTCCCTTGATTGGCACCACCGGGTGCTATAGTTCTTAATGGCCTCTGATGTAGTGGTTTCAGTAGTGGTGGCTTGTTTGCATTTACTTGTCCAGCAGCTTGATTGGTCCTTAGTAGAAACGATAGGCAGTTATTTTTGAAGTGTCCGACACCTCCATATGCAAAGCATTGATGAGGGTCGATGCTTGTTCAATTCTGAGTAACCCCATCCCCTCAAATTCTCTGAAGTCTCTGTCCAACCACCGGGTCTGGGCGACGATAAGGTGCCGCTCTCTATACTCCACTTCTACTAGCATCCGTTCGGATCGGACCTCCCCTCGCGAAGTTCTATCTTCGCTGATTATCCTTTGTGTCTCTCTCCACCAGTGCAACTCTATCAACTAGATCCCCATAATCTCAGATCTTGTGTGCCATAAGTTTCTCCCAGATGGTAGGCCTCAAGCCCTACTCAAAGCATTTTGCCCTCCTAGCCTCGGTCGATATGAACTCTGTGGTATAGCGAGATAGTTCATCAAACTTCCTCTCATAATCCGCCACCGTCATGTTACCCTGTCGTAGAGCGAGGAAGTTGGCACTCATCTTATCTCGGACCAATTCAGGAAAGTACTTGTCTTGGAAGATCTGATCAAACTCCTCCCAGGTATGAGCATCTGTGTTCTTCCTTCTCTTCACCGAGTCCCACCAATGATTTGCCTCTCCCTCTAGCAGATATGTTGCTAGGCGACTCGCAAATCCTTGGCTACTCCCATGCCATCACATATTTTTTTATCCGATAGATCCATTTATTAGTATCCAAGGGGTTAGAGCTTCCTTGAAAAGTAGGTGGGTGTTACCATAAAACTCTCGAAGAACTACCATACATTGATTTTCGTTCTCGTTGCCCGGTACTTGAGCTAGTGGATGAACCCCACCGTTATGGTTGTTGTTTCCATTCTGGTGTTGTATCAAAGTGGTTAGCTCCTATAGGCATTGATATATGTCATCCATAGCATTAGGAGGTGGTGGTGGTAGTGGGTTTGCTTGACCTCCATGTTCACAGTCCAACCTAAACATCAATTCACAATTTAGTTTCCTTGATGTACAAGACATCCTATCTATCACTTTAATCTAAAGCATAAGACTTTTATAAATTTTAGTAAACAATTCATTAGACCTAGTCCCACTTCTCTAGTGGCAATCCATAACCTATAGCTCTTATGTAAGACCTAATTCCTAGGCTCTGATACCAAAATTTGTAATGCCCCCAAAAGTCACCTTGGACGGCATTACTATCTAAAATCATTCACATCATGAGAGGAACTAATAAAATTCATCAATAAAGAAAATTTCATTCATCATATATAACATTTACAATATCATCCCAAAAGAATATGCCAAACATGGCCCTTATATCCAAAAGAATATGATGAACTATGGCAATTACATCTAACATAATCAAATTTGAACTTTGTAGCAGAATGACAAAAGGTTAAACTTTATGTAGTCCCAAAAGGAATTCCTAGTCTATCACGTAGGAGAGTATAGCCCTAAGCATCGACCTCGGGATCCACGTGCCCATCTATTGGAACTTTTCAATGTACCGGCTCATTGACTCCGAGCTCCTCCTCTTGTACAAAATCTGAAAAATATGTTGTTTGTAGGGGGTGAGCACTAAGCTCTGTAGCAACATCCTCCCAAACTTGAACAAGATTTAGAAAGAAAGATATAAAATAGTTTGGTTCCACTTTTCAAAATAGCATATATAACATGAAATAAAACAGTGACAATTTATTTGATCTCAATTTAACTCAATAGCAATAATTTAAATGAAAGGAATAAGCATGTCAGAGTGATAGAAATCAAATAATCATTCAATAATGTCATCCCATATTCTCATGTATGTTAGTTATTTCCCATGAATCTATAACAAAATTCTACCTTGTTCACCAACCACAATCACACAATCCCAAATATTTTAGGAAGGGTGTATACCATCTCTCACGACATTGACGAATCCTTCCCAAGAAAGGTATACTATCCCTCAGCCTCGAACTTATGTGAACAATAGTGATTGCTCTCGCAAACAACAAACCACTATAAGTGTTATAAAACCATCTCACCCCCACTGGGATAGACTAACCTCTAACACTCTACGGCAGTGTTCGAATGCAATTCAAGTCCATCACAATAACCATACAAGAGATGCAATAACAAACATTTTCTCAAATCACAAGGAAATCCAAAATTCTCAAATTTCACAATTTGTATTACAAGAGAACAATTTAAGAAAATAAGCAAGAGATCACCAACAATTTATTTTTATTGTTCATTACAAAGCACTAAAGTTTCGAAATCAAGAACAAGGAAAAAATCAAGAGAAAAATTCATTTCTCTTGGAAACTAGGGTTTTACGACAAAAAAAGAGTTTTCATGGTTATCTAACCCTAGTTTTGTTTAAAATATGGTAATCTTTGGCAAAATAACAAGACATGATGATTTCATAGCGTATATATATAAATAAGAGTGAAAACATACATATACATATAAGTCCTAGCCTCAATGGTCAAGAATGGAAGGAACCCCTACCTTAAATCAAAGGTTCCAAGTAAAGCCCAAGCTCTAGAGACCTCTTTCCTCCCTTTTCTTTCTTCCCTAATCTTCCCTAGGGTTCTAATAGAGTTGTGGTGAGAGTGAAGTGAAAGAATAGAAGAAAATGGGATGAAAATGGTGTTTTAAAGCCAGCCCAATCCCAAATTTTACTGTTCACAGGGCCCAAAAATTACATTTTTCTCCTAAATTAAGGTTTTGCCCCTAAATATCTCTATTTTGATCCCTATGACTACCCTAAGGTTTTTAGACGTTTTGAATATTATTTTAACCTAAAAATATTTAGTTTTATGATTTATCTTTATTCTAATGCATATTTACATTCGAAGCACTAAAATTACTATTTTATTCGACTGAACCACTATTAATGAAGGTTTTAAATCGATTGACCCATCCGAGGTCCAACATGCTACAATTTATGCTCATTTGATGTCCATTTATACCCTTGGAACCAAAGAACACATAGCCAAAAAGCATAGCAATGCATTCTTAACATTGAAGATTTTTGAAAAAGCTACCAGTATGTTTTTATGAACCTACTGGTAGGTTTGTTCACTGGAAAAGTTCTATCTGTAACCCACATATAATCTACTGATAGGTTTTGCCCAGAATTGCCTGTTTCACCAGTTTTTCATTTCCAATCTATTCCAAACCCTTCTATAATCAACCCAAACTTATACAACATACATTTGTACATCAAACATAGTTGTATAAGATATATTGCAAACAATTTCCTACATTTACACTCTAAAACTAAGTTTTAAATACTACTCACTCGAGTTTTACCACATTAACATTTCAAACGAAATAATTACTTGCTATATATATATATATATATATATATATACAAAGTCATACGAGAACTAGAATGAGGTATGCCATAATATTAAAGATAGCACCTGAATTCCACTGACGTCATTTTGTAAACCTTAAACCCATGGCCACATTACAACACCAATAAAGTCCTTTTTGATTCTAGAAATCATATATTTGTATTAATCCTATCATTCTAAAAAGGAAAATGTTAATAATATATGTTTAATATAGTGTTAATATTCTTTCATGAGATTATATCAAATTTTAAGTTTATTCGAATAAGCGCTCTTTTAATTGGCTACATGTGAAATTATTTGCTTTGTTAACTATATTCCAATCAGATGTAGCTTGTGAGAATAGTCTCTATAACATGTGTGTTACTTTTACTTAGTGTGTTTCAGGGAAGGACTGACATTAAAACTACCATGAAAGAGCGTAACATTTCTCAAATGATTTTTGAAAATAAAGAAATCACTACACACACACACAAGTTTTTATAAAAATATATAGATAATGTTACAACTAACGTATGTTACTCTTATAATGATCAGAAAGGAAGTATTTTGGTAAAACAGAACAAATATTGATTTAATTTTACTTGTGAAAAATATGAATTCTTAATTCTTAATTACTGAAGTTTGTAGGTAGCTTTACTGAAAACCTTCACGAGACAAAAATCGTCCACTAGGGATCACCTAGGGGTTTAAAAGCTTGTTGCATAGGCTAAATGCAATAGTGAAAAAAATCTACGAAATTAATTTTACCTCTGTTTGTATTATATTTTTGTTAATAATTTTCATAGTTTACTAGGGACTAATAAAGTCCAAGTTGGGGAGTGTGATTTACCCTAATTAGTATATAAATCAGAATAGTTAAATAAGTCAAATTAATAAGATAAAATAACCAAAAACTATTAATTTGAGTCAATTAGGGTTTGTGCTAGAATTAGGGTTTTATGTGTGTTATGTTTAAACTTTTCAGGTATTAATGCTGAATTATGAAAAATGCAAGGAGCAATGTATAAAAGCTTGAAACATCAAGAGGGTAAAGTGTAATTTCAACAAAACAAGAGTTAGCATCCAATAAGTTGATGATCCAGCAAAGCACCACTGTCCAGACGGTGTTGGTGCCGTCCGGACAATCCCTTTTGGTGGCTGAAGATCATCTTACCACCTCCTGCTTCCTCTCCTTTATAAATATGCATGCAACTCTTCATTCTTAGATGACTGGATTGAAGGGAGTCCATAGAGAGTTCAAAAGAGAAAAAGAAGAAAAGAGAAAGGGAGAAAAAAGAAGTCAGATACAAATTCGGTCCGTCCATACACTTCAGTTAAAACTCTGTATTTTTACATTTCTATTGTGTCTTTCTATTCGGATAGTTGAACTACTGCCACCCTTTTGTCTTACTTGATAACAAAGGTGGTTGTGTTTTAGTTGTTTCTTGTGAAAGAAGTTTTAGAGTCTGTATTTTAATTTCAGTTGTAATGAAAATTGCCCGCACTCCTTGCTTGTCTATGGCAATGGGACATGAGTAGTTACTTATACCCTCCAGTGAGAGGTAAACATATGTACAATATTGGTTAACTTCTGAAAATGTTGATGTTGTATATATATATATATATATATATTATATGCTTCATGCATGATATTGTGATGTACGTAATTTTGATGTTGTGCCTGAGATTATGTTTTCAGTGTATCATGAACCTGCCGGTTAAATATCTATGGTGTTTCTATCAGTATGGCTAGTCCTCCCCCAAAATGCTAACGATGTTCTACTGATGTATGGTACAAAACCTAAATGATCCTCATGAATGACTTGTCCTTCTGGATTATCAAGGTTATTTAACTACTATATATAACTATCAGATGAATGACCTAAGTGATCCTCATGAACGAATTGTCCTTCTGGATTTCTAAGATCGTTTAACTGGTGTACATCATAATGTTGTCAGTCGAATATTTATAGCATTCCTATCGGTATGATTTATCCTCCACCAGAACGTTGAGGATGTTTAACTGGTATATATATATCATAGATGATCTATTGAATAATTCAAGTATCCCTCATGAATGGCTTGTGCTTCTGGTTCACTCGAATTAGTCAAATGACACATCTATAACCAGCTAAACTAAGAAGTTATTGTCTTATGACATAATACCACTAGTTAACCTAAGAAGTGGTTGTGTTATGGTTTATTTCCAGATCTTTGAACTAAAAAGTGCCTCTTTTCTTTATTGATTAAAAAATTTATATTTTCTGTAGAACATAACTTTTCACAGCCACTCATTTCTAAACTTTTTCTTCACCTTTTTCTCTATTGATCTTCTATTGAAAATACCGACACTAGTTCCCTGTAGATTTGACCTTGGACTTAACTGAGTTATTACTACAAGTTGACCGCATATACTTGGGTGTGCATATCTTTAGTTAATTCACCCCTCTTGAGGCAACGAGAAAAAACTTCTAAGAGGTTGTTTGAGATTCAGTGTGATCCTCGCTTGAGGTAATTTCTCCACATTGATCTCTGACGGAGTTTTTCTAGAGGTTTAGCAAAATTTCCCAAAGCATTTGCGATGTTGAGTGCATTCTCAGAGGTGATCATCTCCGAAGGTAAACCATGTGCTTGGACCCAAAAAGAAGTTGAGCTGAAATCCAATTCCAGGGATATAGATGTTAGGACTCAATTCTCATAACAATGTTTTATCTCCATTTTATCTTCTACTTTCCACGCCTTTGTTAGTTTGATTTTAACTACTTTTCTATTGAGACTTTTGTGTGAGACAAACTTTCCTATCAGGTAGGCAGCGGTCTTCACAAAATCAGTAATACATTTATCTGGTTTCAATTATATTACTAGGGCGGTGCTATGTCGTAGTATGTCTAATGGTGTGAGTGTCTGCTAGACAGAGAGATTAATGGATTTTAGTGTTTGTGGGTTAGCATCCGATGAGGCTGAGGTTCTGGATTATTGGAAAGCCACTCTAGGATGGATGAAAAAGGGGTTGTAGGCCAATTGCAAATAAGGTTCAGGGTTTAAGTGGGTTGCTTATTCTTGTGAAGATAGCAAATAGAATTGTAGAAGTGATAGATAAAGGGTTTGTTTGATTGAAGAAGAGAAAGGTTTCCAACCAAAATAGTATCCGTATGAGGCAAATCAAAGCAAGATGTGTAGAAATTAAGGAAAGGCAAAAGCAAAATTATAGATAAGAATAGATTGACTGCAAAGAAAGAAGGAAAGATGCAATATCCTCAAAAAACTAACCACCATAAATGGTTGGGAAAGAACAACACCATTTTTGGAGGGATAGGGAAAGCTCCACCATCTCTATGGAGCAGTCCACCATTTCCTGGGTATGCAGAAGATAAAATATATAATAAATATATCATCCACCAAAAAGAAAATGCAGCCTAGTCAACTAACACGCTTACAATTATGTGCATGTTTGATGCAAAATTGAGAGTCATAATTCACGTATTAGATTCCCTATTTCAACAATGTCCAATATATTTCTACGCTATACAGACAACCTTGATTTTATTATATAAAAAATATTCTTCATGATGATACAAAAAATTAGTCAAGGCTAAGCTTGGCCTAAAAGCAAATCAGGAACTTGCCCCCAATGGGAGCCCCACATGATGATGTCAAATTCTAGATTTACAACAAAAACAGTCGAAGTCCGGAGAACAAGCTGGTCTGCTTGTTACCCTAGCTCAGGTATTCCAACTCGATCATCTCAACCCCAGTTCAAGTCTTCAAGTTCAGATCCCAGCTCAGGTCTTCCAGGTAGATAACCATCACTAACGTGACCACCATGCACGCTACGAGAATGACAACTCCTACTTTTTAGAAGGTCACGTCATACCCCAGGAATACAACTTTTATTAGCCAAAGATCCCACCTCATGGGTTGCAGTGACCCCAAGGGGATCACAATGATGATGCATAGATCGCGGTTGTGACGTAAGGATGACGACAGTTACATAAGAATCACGTTGATAGCACTTAGCTCCTACAAGCTATAAATAGGGATCAATCCCACATTTTGCAAGAGGGGATATTGATGAACCCTAAATAGTGTCGTAATGAAGTAAGTCTTAGGGTTAGTAGTGTGCGTTAATTGAATTAAAATGATTAATTTGAATCATATTATGCCCAATGCTTTATTTGTATATTTTTTAGGGTTTCACGTATAATGATCAGAACTTGGAAGGACGGAAGTGCGAAAGGCAAACAGGAGAGGGAGAAAAGCATAAAATCAGCAGAAAGGATCACCATCCCAACACCAGCAAGTCAACCAGGTTAACAAGGGAGGTTGCAAGCAAAAAACCAAAGGATTAAAAATGTCCAGATAGTGGTGGTGGCATCTGGACGGTGGCTAAACTACCTTAAGCTCTTGGTCCAAAAAGGCGATGGAAGAACCTGATTAGTTGCCCGGGGGTCTGTCACCCCTGACCCCCTCCCTAGTGCCTATAATAGCTGAGTTCAGTTATTTTTTAGAGAGACTGCACCAAAGAAATAAGCTAGAGCCAGAGAAGAAGAAACCCTACCCTAAACACTTCCCAAGCCATAATTTCTCTTCTTCTACATTTCTTTTACATCCTTTTTACTTGGAGGGTTGAACCTCTCCCACTTTTGTTCCCTAGTCAGTAATAAGGGTGATGGTGTTTCAACTATTTCTCGAAGAAGGATTACTCGTGTTTGTTTTATATTTGTGTTGTGTTGTAATAAGATTATTTCACCCCTCTTGCTCGTCTATAGCAATGAAGTGTGAGTTGTCCATTTATACTCTTTAATGGAGGGTGAAGACATGTATAATATTCTTGTTGATGTTTTACTTATGTGTTAATATTTTATACCTCCCTTAATTGATGGATGATTATTATTTTTTGCGTTCGGTGTCATATTTCATACTTCATGCATGATTTAGTGATGCATGTAGTTGGATTTAATGTAACATTCGAGAGAATGGTTATTGAAGGGTTAAATCTTGTCATAGACAATGCTTTTGATTAAATGCATAAACCGAAACTTTGTCTTCATTAAATCATCGACTTGCCAATCGAATAGCTAAAGTAAACCTTTTGAATGGTTCACCTTTATATTTACTAGGGTTATTTGGTTATTGAACTGTACATAGACCTTCCAGCTAGCCTAATCAGTTGTTGTGCTATGGTTCAGTTATACATCAAACCTATTGATTAACTTTCTAGTAAAATGGAAGTTAATTGTTGTAAGGTTGCATTTTCATAGACAAGCAAAAAAATGCATGTTGGATCCCTGAATTAAAGAATAGCTTTTCAATTTTTGTAGTCAACAGTTTAATTCAGCTATTTATTTGATAGTTCTAAGTTTACACCACAAGATATTGTAAGACACACTACATGCAAACAATCTTACATTTTTTATTTTGAATTAAAAAATATTGCTCCATGGGTTTGACGTTGGACTTAATCGAGTAATAATATAATTTGATCACTTAAACTTGGGAGTATAATTTAAATTAGGTCAAGCTTTTGGCACTGTTGCTGGGAAGTTACAGTGATTTGAAAAAGAATAGGGAAGTTGTCTAGCTTGTATTATATGTGTATATATTATTTTATTTTTATTTTTATTGTTTATATATGTTAAGTCATCAATAGGATCTATAAATCAGTCTAATCCTTCATCTTCATCGTCTTCATCATCACAAGCATCTTTGAACTCTTTTGAGTTAAGTATGACTAATAATAATCAAAAAGAACAAGAGATGGTTCAGAATACCAAACCTTGAGAGAATATTTGTGTCCTACATGCACTTGTGTCCCCTTATGTTTTGATTTTCCCACAAATGCTCCAAATTTTAACATTAAAGTAGGGACAATATAGCTTTTACCTCAATTTCATAGTCTTGAGTATGAAAATCCTTATTTACATATGAAAGAATTTGAGGATGTATGTGGTGCATTACAAGATAATTCTTAAATGGTCCAGTTGAAATTTTGTCCTTTTCCTTTAAAGGATAAAGCTAAACAGTGGCTAATTTTTTTGAAAACACAATTCATTCCAAGTTGGCAAGTTTTGCAAATTGAATTTTTCAAGATATTTTTCCCTGTGCCTCGCACTAATGCATTGAGACATCAAATCAAGATTTTTAGTGTGAACGAAGGAGAAACTTTTTACCAATATTGGAAAAGATTTAAGGATCATCTCTAAACTGGCCCATATCATGCATTTGAGAGTTATACCTTAGTTTATTTATTTTATTATTTCCTTCCTTCCACAATGTGTCAATTTGATGAAATGATGGTCCGGGTAGAATTCATGGGCAAGAATCCAAATTAGGCATTTGAATTTTTTAACGCCATTTCGGAGAGTTCCCAAATATGGGACTCGACCTCACCAAATATTATTGAAACCAAGTCATCTTCGTTATAGGGAGGGAAAAATGCGTTAAAAGAGAATGATTACCTTAAGGCCAGAATGGCTACCTTTTCTCGAAAGCATGATGCTTTAGAGATGAAAAAAGTCAAGAAAATTTATGTAGTGTCACCCACTAATCAGTTGTGTGGAATCTGTGGTTTGGTGGGACACTGAATCTATGGTTTGGCAGGACATCCCATGGGGGAGTGTCCCACCATTCCAGCCTTCAAGGAGGTTTTGATGAAACAAATCAATCAATGCCATTTTCAAATTTAACAATCCTTGTTCAAACTCATATTCTAAAACCTACAATCTAGGATGGCGGAATCACCTAAATTTCAGTTGGAAATACACAACCTATGAGTCAACAACCAGGTCCACCTCTACCACAACCTTAGACTCAGCAACCATATCAACCTTATCAACCCCAACATAAGAGGAATTTAGAAGGCATCATGAATCAGTTCAGTCAAAGTCAAATGAATTTTATTACTCAGTATACCCATGCATTCAATGATTTTAAAGCTCAAACTTCGCAAAATATTGAGAATATCAAGAGTCTTCTGGTCAGGTTGACCCAAACTTTGAGCACAATAGAGAAGGAAAAATTATCATCTCAACATTAACCTCCACAGGGTCAAACTTAGGGTAATTTTGTGTCATCTAAACCTTCTCTGAGTCAAGTTCATGCAATTACCACATTCAAAAGTGGTAGAGTGATTGACAAGAGCATCAAAGCCAAAACTCTTGAGCTAGTAGCCTAGTCAATCCCTGTGAATGAACCAAATGAATCCAAATCAATTAATGAACAGGAAACAGAGTTGCCTGATAAAAAAAATCAAACCTAGTTTTGTTATCTTTTCCTCATACAGTCAAGAAACCTCAACCATTGAATAATCATGCTGAAATCTTTGAGTTTTTTAAGAAAATAAATATTAACTTCCCCCTGTTCGATGCAATCAAGCAAGTTCCATCATATGCCAAGTTTTTGAAAGACCTCTGTACAGTAAAGAGAAGAATCAAGTACAAAAAAGAGTATTTTTGACTGAACAAGTTAGTGCTATCATTTAGCATAAGGCCCCTCTAAAGTACAAAGACCTTGAGAGTCCTACAGTTTCATGCATAATCAAAAATTTCAGGATTGAGCAAGCATTGCTTGATCTTGGAGCTAGTGTCAATTTACTTCCATATTCAGTCTATAAGCAGCTAGAGTTGGGTGAGCTAAAACCCACAAATGTCACATTACAATTAGCTGACCGTTCTGTGAAAATTCGACAAGGAGTAGTTGAATATGTACTTGCTACAGTTGATAAGTTTTACTTTCCAGTAGATTTTATTGTTTTGCATACACAGCCAGTCTTGCATGTCTCTAAACAAATTCCTGTCATTCTAGGACGACCATTCATAGTTACATCAAATGCATTAATTAATTGTAGGAATTGAATCATGAAATTATCATTTGGAAATATAACTTTAGAAATGAATGTATTTGATAAAGCCAAGCAACCAAGAGAAGAAGAAGAGTTACATGAAGTATATTGCATTTAGTCACCAACTCAAAATCTATTTGAAAATGCTTGCATAAAGAAAGATTCACATACATTGTTAGAGTCTATAAATAATGTCAAGTCTATTGAGTCTATGTCCATTACTGGAATATGGATTACAAATTTTGAAGAGTTATTGCCCACTGGAACAAAGTCTGTCGAGTCTAGTGTTGTTGCTCCTAAACTAGAGTTGAAACCTCTTCCGACTTACTTAAAATATGCCTTCTTTGGAGAGGATGAAACTTATCCAGCAGTAACATCTTCAAAGTTGTCAGAAGTTCAAGAAAAATAGTTGATAAGCGTCATAAAAAATCATCAAAGTGCAATAGGTTGGAAAATAGCCAACATTAAGAGAATAAGTCCTTTTTTTTGTACTCATTGTATATTCTTAGAAGAAGACTCTAAACCATTCTGACAGTTGCAAAGAAGATTAAATTCACATTTAAAGGAAATAGTCTTTGCTAAAGTGCTTCAATTGTTAGATGCTGACATTATATATCTTATATCTAATAGTAAATGATTCAGCCCTACACAAGTAGTACCCAAACAATCTGGTGTTACGGTAGTAAGGAACCAAGAAAATGATATAGTCCCTATTGAGTGGTAGTTAAAATTAGCATACTTCTATGCCTTTTTAAGACTAAATATACTTTGATGGAGTTTAAATGATGACATTTCAGGACATAAAGTGTACAAGGGTCCAAAGGCAACGAATATCAAACTTTCATGCAAACATTAACATGTTCTGGAAGAAGATTGGAGAAGTTTAAAAAGGCATGAATGTTCGAACACCAATCAACATTCAAGCGTCCTCTAGAATTATTGAAGGACTAGACTACTGAGATGATGGTACATGGCGTGTTGCATCTTAGAAGAAAAACAAAGAGGTACTTGAGTACCACGTTCGAACACCAACTAACGTTCGAATGTTGGCCAGACTCAAATAAAGGACCCCCTGGAAGAGTGTGCTACTACATATAGCGTGTGGAAGTAGAACTTATAGAATAATAAAGGCCAATTGAGTGGGAAGATCAAACTCCATCTGGTGTATGAACACCCACCAAAGAAAATAAGAGACAACGTTTGAACTCCAACTAACGTTCGAACGTTCTCCCTAGACAGGCTGCAGAGTGGTTGGCTTTCACTTGGACTTTGAAGGCCTTGCACTATTCTTTCACACTCCCTTGCGCCCTTCTCCTTGCGTATAAATAATCCCATTGTGGAAGCTTTAGAAAAGGAGAGACTTGGAAAGCTAGTTGTAGAATTAAACTTAGATTTACATTTACTTGCATAAGAGGAAGATAGATCATCTTTTGGTTGAGGTGGAAACCCTCCAAAAGTGACTATCTTTCTTCTACTTTCATTATTAGTTTCATTTACTTCCGTTGTTTAAGCTTCCTTCTTCCCTTAGAGGTGTAAAACTCTTTCACTTTTCTAGAGTTTTACCAAAGCCGTAAAGGGTGGAACATGATTCACTCATTTTTCATCGAAGATCTGCTCCTTATTTAGTATGTTTTTGTAACACCCCGCATTTTCTTTTATATATGAATATAGATATATAGTAAATAATTGTGGTAAAAAAAATGTGGATATATGTAGTGATGTGTGTTTGAATTTGGTAGATTGGAAAAGTAAAGATTTAAAATGTTAGTGAAAATAATAGTTAAAATTTGATTTTAATAAGTGAAAATATGAAATTTTAGGTCCTAGAACTTGTATTAAATAGGTTTGGTGTAGAAATATGTGTTGGAGAGGTTTGAGATGGATTTGGTTGGCTTAAGAATAAATTGGAAATGGAAAAGGGACGAATATAGGCTGTGAACAGTACACGTGAACAGTGCACTACTGCAACTTCAAACTCATTTAAACCTTGATGCAGTCAATATCTCTCAAAACCAAAACAACAAAGTTTTAGAGCTCTTTCGTATCATTTCATAGCATCTTGAATCATCTCAATCGAAGCTTGGATGAGAGAGTTAAGCTCAGATAATGAAACGATGTCGAAATAGTCTAATTAGCTTCGTTTTGTATTTAATGTCTCCATTTGCATCCTAAATCAAAATATAAGCGTGATGAGTACTTTTAGGCTTTAAATAAGTATAAATGATTTAAGAAACACCCTTTATCACCTTTTATTTGCAAACATCGCAAAACTTCATTAATAGCCGATTCGGATGGGTAAAATAGAAACTTTAGTGTTTCGGGTGTACGTTGACTTGGGTTTTGAGATAAATCATAAAAATAAATTTTTTTAGGTTAAAATAACATTAAAAATAAATTCGAAACATCGACAAACCTTAGGGTAGTCATATGGATCAAATAGGAGATTCTTAGTGACAAAATCGTAAATTTGAAGAAACCAAAACAGCCTGTGAACAGTGTTTTTCGGGGCTGCTATGTTTTAAACTCATTTTCATCTCATTTTCTCTCATTTCCTTCACTCCCCTCACACCCCCCACACCTCTTGAAATCCTAGAGGGTATTAGAGAAGAAGAAAAGAAGGGAAAAACAAGAGATTCAAGGGTGATTCAAGATCAAATATTCTTGTTCTTCACTCCAAAGCTAAGGATTCAAGGTAGGAATTTTCTCTCATTCACTTACATTGAGGCTAGGGTATTTATATATGTATGTTTTGGCTATCAATGATATATATATGCTATGGAATCATCCTCTCTTAGGCTTTTTGCAAGGATTACATGTTTTGAACAAAGTAGGGTTTAATACCCATGAAATCTCCTTTCTAGTTTTAAAACCCTAATTTTTGGAGAGTGATGTATTTCCTTCCTAAATGCTTTTTTTATCATGGATTTTGAAACCTTAGTGCTTTGTGTTGGGTAGAAAAATAATGTTATTGTGATCTCATGTTTTTTCTTAGTTGGTTGTGGAATTGTTATATGATATATTTTGGGGATTTTGGATAGATGCTTGTAAATTGAGATAAATGTTGGAATTGTATGCTTGGTTGGGTTGTTTTTGATGCACATGAGTGAGAGGTTCCTTGTAAGGATGCTCACCCCTTCCCAAGAGGTTCTCGGTAAGGATGCTTGGGGAAATAATGTAGTGATTGGTGAGAGGTTCCATGTAAGGATGTTCATCCATTTTCAAGAGGTTCCCGGTAAGGATGCTTGAGAATCAAAGGTGACCTAAAGGGGGTGGAGGTTACCACAAAGTATGTCACCTACCGAAAGAATTGTTGGGAATTGGTTATGACAATTAATGGTTATTATTTGTATGTGGTGCTCGTTTATTCATTTAAGTAATGTTTTTAAATAAACTTTTGATCCTTTTTAAATGTCACTGCTTTATTTCAAACTATGTACCTATGTTATGTTAAAATTGAGACCAACCATTTTAAATGCTTTTCTAAACCTTGTATGGGTTTGGGAGAATTTTTCTACAGAACTTCATGCTCACCCCCTATCGCTAACACTTTTCAGATTACCCGCTTAAGGAGGAGAACGTAAGGGTCAAGGAGCCCGCTACTTGGGAGACTCCACTAGACGGGAGTGTGGATCCTGAGGTGGACGCATAGAGTGACCTCCTTTCCTTTTGTACTAGACTAAGACATTCTTTTGGAACATTGTGTAGTCTAGCTTCTTTTGTTTATTCCGCTGCGCTTCTTTAATTAATTTTTGAGATGTAATAGTCATGACTTGGGCTTATTCTTTTGGATAATGTTGTAAATATTTCTGGATGACAAATGAAGTCTTATTTCTTAAGGGATTATATTAGTGCTCTCATGATATGAATGGTTTTAGAATGTAATGTCATCCAGGGTGTGTTTTGGGGCGTTACAAAGTTGGTATCAGAGCTTAGGCTTTAGGTCTTACATGGGAGCTGTAGGTTATGGAATCACCTCTAGAGCTTTAGGATTAGGGTGAATCAAATCCTTGAGTGAAATTTTATACACGTTCTATGCCTTAGCTTAACCTAATATTTAGGATGTCTTATACATCCATGAACTAAGTTTTGAATTGATGTACAGGATGAACGAACGGGGATGCAAATGTGGGCGTGGCCGTGGAGGTCAAGCGAATCCACCACCACTACCACCTCCGAATGCCATGCAAGGCATTTACCGATGCTTGAGGGAGCTCACCACTTTGGTACAAAACCAAAATGGTAACAACAACCATAATGGTGGAGCTCATCATCTCGCTCAAGTACCGGGCAATGGGAACGGAGACCGAAGGATGATAGCTCTTCAGGATTTTTTAAGACAACGACTACCCAATTTCCAAGGGAGCTCCAATCCTTTGGAGGCGGATAGATGGATCCACCGAGTGAAGAAGATCTGTGACGGCATGGGAGTTGCCGAGGAATTGAGAGTTGGTTTGGCGACTACCTATTTGAGGGGGGAGGCCGACTATTGGTGGGATGCCATAAAGAGGAGAAGGGACACCGATACACTCACTTGGGAAGAGTTCGATCAACTTTTCCAAGATAAGTACTTTCTTGAATCGGTCAAAGATCGAATGAAGGTGGATTTTCTTGCACTATGACAGGGTCGTATGACCGTGGCTGAGTATGAGAGGCGGTTCGACGAGCTCTCCCGTTATGCTACGGGATTTACATCTAATGGGGCCGACAGGGCCAAGCGCTTCGAGCAAGGTCTAAGGCCGATCATCAGGAAGAAGTTGGTGGCTCTCAGGATCCGTGATTTTGGGGACTTGGTGGACAGAGCTGCACTGGTAGAGAGAGACATAGAGGATAGCCAGCGATGACAGGGCTTCTCGAGAGGAGGTCCAATCCGAACATGTGCTAGCACTAGTGGGGCACAGAGACTGACACCATACCGTCGCCCAGACCAGACAGGTGGACAGCGACTTTTGACAGCCCGAGGAGAGGGAGACACTCAGACTAGAGCCGATATTACCCCACGATCTTGCTTTGCATGCGGAGGTGTGGGGCATATTCGGATGCATTGCCCAGTTTTTCTACCTCATGGGCCTATCCAAACTGCCAGACAGGTACTAGCAGCCCAACCACCACCACCAAGACCTGCACCGCAACGACCAATACAAGCTCAAGCCCCCGGTGGTGCCAACCAAGGGCGAGTATTTGCTTTGACTCAGCCGGAGGAGGACATTGCCAATGCCGTTATGGAAGGTATTGTCCTTATTTATAATTATTGAGCCCGAATATTATTTGACCCTGGTGCAACACACTCATTTGTACGCACGACATATGCACTTGATTTAGGATTGAGTTTCGCGAAGCTAGAGCTTGTTATGAACATTAGCTTGCCCACGGGAGAACGGTTAGATACTAGCCGAGTTTGCAAGGGTTGCGTACTTCGCATTGGGGAGCATGAATTGATTGTGGATTTGATTGCTTTAGAGATAAATGGGTATGATGTGATTTTCGGGATGAACTTGTTGTCCGCTTTCTGGGCGATAATGGATTGTTTCCGCAAGCAGATTATATTTCAGTTGCCGGGAGGAGTCATTTTCAGTTTTGTGAATAACCGAGATTCTTCCCATCCATTTCCTACTACGGGTAGTAGATTCTTAAAGTGAAATCGGGAAGTCATTTGAGTTTCTTAGCTAGCTTGATGGGAGATGACAGGGTCCATACGGATGTAGTGTTAATTGTATCGGAGTTTCTGATGTTTTTCCTGAGGAATTACCCGGATTACCACCACATAGGAAAATTGAGTTCAAGATCGATCTCTATCCGGGAACCAAACCCATATCCATTGCTCCCTACCTGATGGCACCTTTGGATTTGAAGGAGCTAAGGAAACAATTGAATCACTTGTTGGCGATTGGGTTTATCCGTCTAAGCACTTCACCTTGGGGAGCCCCGGTCCTCTTTGTGAAGAAAACGGATGAGACTCTACGCTTGTGCACGGATTACCAGAGGTTAAATCAGGTTACTGTGAAGAATAAGTATCCGTTGCCGAGAATTGATGACTTATTTGACCAGTTGAAGGGTTCGAAGTATTACTCCAAGATTGATCTTCGCACAGGGTATCATCAGTTGCGGATTAAGGAGGAGGATATTCCTAAGACTGCTTTTCGTACCCGGTATGGTCATTTCGAATATACGGTGGTGCCGTTCGGATTGACTAATGCCCTGCAGCCTTCATGGATTTGATGCACAGAGTCTTCTGGCCTTACCTCGATCAATTTGTCATTGTGTTTATTGATGACATATTGATTTACTCACAGACTCAGGAGGAACATGTTTGTCATCTCTCTATTGTGCTACAAACATTGAGAGAACATAAGTTATATGCGAAGATGAGCAAGTGTGAGTTTTGGATGAAGGAAGTGAAGTTCCTTGGTCATGTTGTGTCCGAACAAGGAGTAGCGGTTGATCTCACAAAGATTGAGGCCGTGATGAAATGGGAACCACCGAAGAACGTAACGGAAGTACGAAGTTTCTTGGGGTTAGCCGGCTATTATCGTAGGTTTGTGGAAGGGTTCTCCAAGCTTGCGATGCCGATGACTCGACTTACAAAGAAGGGGGAGAAATTTTTGTGAACTCAAGCGTGAGAACTAGCTTTTCGCACCTTGAAGGAGAAGTTGACAACGACACCTATCCTCATTATTTCGAGTAGTGGGGAAGGCTACGATGTCTACACCGATGCTTCACTACAAGGCTTGGGATACGTTCTAATGCAAGGAGGGATGGTAGTGGCGTATGGCTCGAGGCAACTCAAGGTGCATGAGCAGAATTATCCCACACCGACTTGGAGCTGGTTGCGGTGGTGTTTGCTCTTAAGTTATGGAGATGTTATTTATACAGGGAGAAATTTCAAGTGTTCTCGGACCATAAAAGCCTCAAGTATGTCTTCACACAGAAAGACTTGAATCTCCGACAGAGAAGGTGGATTGAGTACTTGGAAGATTATGAGTTCACGCTCAACTACCATCCGGGGAAGGCCAATGTAGTTGTTGACGCTCTTAGCAAGAAGTCTCGGGGTGAAATCAATTTTCTTGCGGTAAATAGGTGGAAAATGATTGATGCATTGGAGGAGTACGATCTATGGGTGGATGGACTGGAGTATCAACCATATCTATTCAACCTTGTAGCTCAACCGATGCTTCGGCGATGGGTAGTGAAGTTGCAATGCCTGAATTCGGAACTTGATTGGATTAGAGCCCGATTGGAGAATAGAGAGGCGATTGAAGGATGGTCTTGGAAGAATGGAGAGTTGAGATATGGGGAGAAGCTATGTGTTACCGATGATTCATCCCTAAAGAAGGAGATACTGGGAGAGTGTCATCGCTCCAAGTTTGCTATCCACACCGGTAGCACAAAGATGTATAGGGATATGAAGCGTCAATACTAGTGGAGGGGAATGAAGCGAGATATGGCCAAGTATGTGGCCAAATGTGCAGTGTAGCCAATGTTCGAGTACCAGGCGCTACGACGCTGAAGTAACCTATGTCAGACTCCCAGGAAAAGTTCAAACGACCTTCAACAAAAGGGTACCTGTACCCAAAATCGACACAGGTGGGTAGGTAGAGAATACCTAGGTTACATTTACGTACCATCAGTGCCAATATTAGCATGTTGGGGGCGATGAAAGAAATAACTGATTAGTCATTCTACTGTAGGCATTATTTTTTTTTCAAAAAAGAATTAAATTTAAGAACTACTCATGGTAACCATTCGAGCCAACGAAATTAGTAATATTATCCGTGAACGTATTAAACAATAAAGCACCTTTGGGCAGCAGCTACTATTGGGATCCAATTTCGAGATCAATTCGACAAAGGCAAGGAGGAGTCCTACAGTCTTTGCCTATTCTAAAGTAGAAGTGGGATCACATCACCATGGACTTCGTGTCGGGTTTACCACGGACATCGCGCGGGCATAATGCAGTGTGGGTCATTGTGGATAGACTCACCAAGTCCGCTCACTTTTTGGGTATGAAGACCGCGGATACATTCGAGACTTTGAGCCAGCTGTATATCCGTGAGATAGTGAGGTTACACGGCGTTCCGCTCTCGATTGTGTCGGATCGTGACTCAAGGTTTGTGGCAAGATTCTAGTAGAGTCTACAACAAGCGATGGGGACGGAGTTACACTTCAGTACGACTTTTTATCCCCAAACGGATGGCCAATCCGAGAGGGTGATACAGATTGTGGAGGATATGTTACGCGCTTGCGCGTTGGACTTTAAGGGGAGTTGGAGCGACCACTTACCGTTGGTGGAGTTGGTGGAGTTTTCTTACAACAACAGATATCAAGAAAGTATTGGGATAGCACCGTATGAAACATTGTATGGAAGACCATGCCGATCAATGACGTGTTGGTTAGAAGCCGGCGAGAGTAGTTTGTTTGGATCGGACATTGTTCGAGAAACTACGGAGAAGATTCAACTCATCCAAGAGAGGCTACGGATAGCGCAAAGTAGAAAGAAGAGCTATACGGACCACAGACGAAGACCCTTAGAATTCAAGGTGGGAGACTACGTATTTCTCGAGGTGTCACCCAAGAAAGGCGTGTTTCGATTCGACAAGAAGGGGAAGTTAGCGCCAAGATATACCAGACCGTTTGAGGTAATCAAAGCGGTAGGCAAGGTGGCATATCAACTTCGACTACCAGCCCAGCTATCCGGAGTACATGATGTGCTCCACGTGTCCATGTTGAGAAGGTGTCACTCGGATGCAACTTCAGTCATGAACTTGGAGGAGATTGAAATTCAAGACGGAGCAACCTACAATGAACAACCGGTAGAAATTCTCGACGCCCAAGAAAAAGTGTTTCGCAACAAAGTTATCATATTGGTGAAGGTTTTGTGGCAACACCATGGAGTGGAGGAAGCTACATGGGAACCTGAGCAAGAAATGTGGGAGAAGTATCCATATTTGTTCGCTACTTGAAGTAAGTTTCGAGGACGAAACTTTCTTCAAAGGGGGTGGATTGTAACACCCATAATTTTCTTTTATATATGTATATAGATATATAGTAAATAATTGTGGTAAAAAAAAAATGTGGATATATTTAGTGATGTGTGTTTGAATTTGGTAGATTGGAAAAGTAGAGATTTAAAATATTAGTGAAAATAATAGTTGAAATTTGGTTTTAATAAGTGAAAATATGAAATTTTAGGTCCTAGAACTTGTATTAAATAGGTTTGGTGTCGAAATATGTGTTGGAGAGGTTTGGGATGGATTTGGTTGGCTTAGGAATGGATTGGAAATGAAAAAGGACGAAGACAGACTGTGAACAGTGCACTTCAACAGTGCACTGCTGCAACTTCAAGCTCGATTTAGACCTTGATGCACTCAATATCTCTCAAAACTCCAAACATGAAAGTTTTAGAGCTCTTTCGTATCATCCCATATCATCTTGAATCATCTCAATCGGAGCTTGGATGAGAGAGTTATGCTCAGATAACGAAACGATGTCGAAATAGTCCAATTAGCTTCGTTTTGCATTTAATGTCTCCATTTGCATCCTAAATCAAAATATAAGAATAATGAGTACTTTTAGGCTTCAAATAAGTATAAAAGGCTTTAAGAAACACCCTTTATCACCTTTTATTTGCAAACATCGCAAAACTTCATCAATAGCCGATTCGGATGGGTAAAATAGAAACTTTAGTGTTTCGGGTGTACGTTGACTTGAGTTTTGAGATAAATCATAAAAATAAATGTTTTTAGGTTAAAATAACATTAAAAATGAATTCGGAACATCGAAAAACCTTAGGTTAGTCATATGGATCAAATTGGAGATTCTTAGTGACAAAATCGTAAATTTGAAGAAATCCAAAACAGCCTGTGAACAGTGTTTTTTGGGGCTGCTATGTTTTAAACTCATTTTTATCTCATTTTCTCTCATTTCCTTCACTCCCCTCACACCCCCACGCCTCTTGAAACCCTAGAGGGTATTAGAGAAGAAGAAAGGAAGGGAAAAACAAGAGATTCAAGGGTGATTCAAGATCAAATATTTTTGTTCTTCACTCCAAAGCTAAGGATTCAAGGTAGGGGTTTTCTCTCATTCACTTACATTGAGGCTAGGATATTTATATATGTATGTTTTGGCTATCAATGATATATATATGCTATGGAATCATTCTCTCTTAGGCTTTTTGCAAGGATTACATGTTTTGAACAAAGTAGAGTTTAATACCCATGAAATCTCCTTTCTAGTTTTAAAACCCTAATTTTTGGAGAGTGATGTATTTGCTTCCTAAATGCTTTTTTTATTATGGATTTCGAAACCTTAGTGCTTTTTTTTGGTAGAAAAATAATGTTATTGTGATCTCATGTATTTTCTTAGGTGCTTGTGAAATTGTTATATGATTTATTTTGGGGATTTTGGATAGATGCTTGTAAATTGAGATAAATGTTGGAATTGTATGCTTGGTTGGGTTGTTTGTGATGCACATGAGTGAGAGGTTCCTTGTAAGGATGCTCACCCCTTCCCAAGAGGTTCCCGGTAAGGATGCTTGGGAAATAATGTAGTGATTGGTGAGAGGTTCCATCTAAGGATGCTCATCCATTTTCAAGAGGTTCCCGGTAAGGATGCTTGAAAATCAAAGGTGACCTAAAGGGGGGTGGAGGTTATCAGAAAGTATGCCACCTACCGAAAGAATTATTGGGAATTGGTTATGACAATTAATGGTTATTATTTGTATGTGGTGCTCATTTATTCATTTAAGTAATGTTTTTAAATAAACTTGAGATTCTTTTTAAATGTCACTTATTTATTTCAAATTATGTATCTATGTTATGTTAAAATTGAGACCGACCATTTTAAATGCTTTTCTAATCCTTGTATGGATTTGGGAGAATTTTTCTACAGAGCTTCGTGCTCACCCCCTATCGCTAACATTTTTCAGATTACCCGCTTGAGGAGGAGGACAGATGGGTCAAGGAGCCCGCTACTTGGGAGACTCCACTAGACGGGAGTGTGGATCCTGAGGTGGACGCATAGAGTGACCTCCTTTCCTTTTGTACTAGACTAGGACATTCTTTTGGAACATTGTGTAGTCTAGCTTCTTTTGTTTATTCCGCTGCGCTTCTTTAATTAATTTTTGAGATGTAATAGCCATGACTTGAGCTTATTCTTTTGGATAATGTTGTAAATATTCGTGGATGACAAATGAAGTCTTGTTTCTTAAGGGATTATATTAGTGCTCTCATGATATGAATGGTTTTAGAATGTAATGTCATCCAGGGTTTGTTTTAGGGCATTACAGTTTTACTTTATAATTCTTTTACTTTGAGGGATGAGCATCACTCACTTTTCTAACTTTACCAAAGTCATAAAGAGTGAGTAGTTTCTCATTCACTCTTTAGTAAGAGGTGATGGACATGTATAAATCATCCAAAAGTTATTATTGTACATTTTATTTATGCTTTAATGCTTTATATTGCACTTGTTTGTTGAATGATTGAATTCATCTAACAAAGCTAAGTTACTTAGTATAACTATGAGTTCTTTCTGTGGCGTAGATGATTCTTGCATAAAAAGATCTGTTGGTTCAAGGCAAGTACCTCAGCTAGATCTTCATGACTACATTTCAATCTTCACTATTATTATGTTTCATTTATAGAATGGAATGCTGAAGAAATGGTTGGATGTCATGTAGAGACAGTTGCTTGCTGTAGACGGGTTGAATTTCGCCACAGACAATTCTAGTAAACCTCTACAATGACATCAGAATCATGCTCTTAATTCTCACAATCCATAATTATCTTCCGATTAACTTTATGTTGACACAGGGGTTAATTGAGCTATCAAGCACAAGTACAATAAATCGGATGATTAACTACACGTTCAATTCCTCAAGATAAAGGGTGGCTATTATATTTGATAATTTATTATATTTTGTCTAAAGAAACCCCTTGGAAAAAATCTTATATCCTATCTAGGAAATCCCATAACTTCAAATCTTAAGATGTTCTAGCTACTTGGTCTCTGTCACTACTTACTTCGAAACACCGACAATAGTTCTCTATGGATTTGAATCTGGACTTCACCGGATTATTACTACAACTTGACCGTCTGCACTTGGGTGCACACATTTCAGATCAAATCAAGTTTTTAGCATTATTGCTGGAGAACCATAAAAAAGTGTTTTTACGAAAAAGGTGAAAAGACCTTCATTTTTGTATACATATAATTTTTTTTTACTGTGTATAATTTTATTTTATGTTTGAGGATGATCCTCACTTTCAAAATTTGCCAGCATAATCTATAGGATCTGTAAACCAATCTGAACCATATTCACCTAGATCAATAACATGGCAAATAATAGGAGAGAAGGGGACAAGGGGAAGATTATGTGAGAGAAGTGGAAGTTCCTAACATTTGAACTTTGAGGGATTATTTGCATCCCACGAGGAATAGTGTCCCCTCTTGTTTTATCTTTCCTAAAAATGTGCTCCTCTTTACTATAAAGATGGGGATAGTTCAACTACTCCCTCAATTTCATGGACTTGAAGCAGAAAACTCATATCTGCACATAAAAGATTTTGACGAAGTATGTGGAACATTTCAAGACAATTCTGAGTAGGCCAAGATGAAACTTTTTCCATTCTCTTTAAAGGACAAAGCTAAACAATGAGTAAATTCTTTAGAAGCCATTTCAATACCTAATTGGAAAGCATTACAAAATGAATTTTTCAGAAAAAAATTTCCTCTACACCGCACCAATGCACTCAAAAGGCAAATTACAAATTTTTCGGTTAAAGAAGAAGAAACCTTTTACCAAAGTTGGGAGAGATTCAAGGATCTTCTCCAATCATGTCCACACCATGATTTTGAGAATTGGACTTTGGTAGGATTCTTCTATGACTCCTTGCCCACTAGACTATGTCAATTTGTCGAAATGATGGCTCAAGAAGAGTTTATGGCTAAGAGTCTGAAGGAGGCATTCAATTTTTTTGACACCATATCTGATAGTTCTTAGATGTGGGACTCAGACTCTCCTACCACTGTTAAAGTCAAACCATCTATTTCCCAAGGGGGTAAGTTTGTCTTGAAAGATGATGATGACCTGAGAGCGAAAATGTCTACCTTATCTCAGAAGTTGGAAGCTTTAGAGATAAAAAAAGGTATATCAAGTTGATGTTGGCCCTCCCACAAAACAAGTGTGTGGGATTTGTGTGCTAACAGGACACCCTACTAGGGAGTGTCCCACCATTTCGATGTTCAAAGAGGTCTTGTTGAAGCAAAAAAATACAGTTTCCAACTTTAGCAAGCCTTACTTCAACCCATATTCTGAAACATACAATCCAAGATGGCGGAATCACTTGAACTTTAGTTAGAGGAACACAAAACCAATTCCCATGAACCAACAACAAGGTTCATAACCACCACCTCAAGGACCTCCCGCATGCCAACCATATCAACCACCACAAAAGAAGATCCTTTAGTACACACTAAATCAGTTTATGCAAAAACAAATAAACTACAACAATAGTTTCACTTAGTCTTTTACTGATTTCAAAACCCATACCACTCAATCTTTTGAGGATCTTAAAAGTCACATCCAAAAGTTGACCCAATCCATGACCATACATGAGAAGGATAAGTTTTCAGCCCAGCTAAACCAACCGCAAGGCCAATTTCATGTGGAAAATCCTTCAATCATGGAAACCCCACAAGACCAAGCTCAAGTTGTTAATGCACTAAGAAGTGGCAGGGTGATTGACAAGACCATTAGAGACATGCTAATTCCAAAGTCAAAACCTGAGTCAACCCCAGTCAATGCACCAGTAGAGCCTAAACTTGTGATTAAAAAAGAGCCTGAACCTATGATTGAACAGGAATCAGAATAGTCAAAGGAAAAAGAACATTCGTGTCCTATTCCTACTTTTCCTCATAGATTCAAAGTCGTACAGAAGTTGAATAACCAACCATAAATTTATAAACTTTTTAAGCAAGTAAAGAGTAACATCCCACGTTTGGATGCAATCAAACAAGTTCTGTCTTATGCCAAGTTTCTGAAAGACTTGTGCACATTCAAGAATGTATTAATAAGATGTAAGAAAACCAATCTAGTGCTCAATTGGAAGAAATTTCATTTCATGGTAACACAAGGCATTGTCTATGTCACGTTATGTTGTCTAAAGGCATGAAAGTTGACAAGGAAAAAATAGATCTGATTGAAAATTTACCCACTCCCAAGACTATTAAGGATGTCCAATCATTCCTATGACATGCAGGGTTCTATAGGAGATTCATAAAAGACTTCAGTACCATAGATAAATCCATGTGTCATCTCTTGAGTTAGGACGTAATTTTTGTGTGGAATGAAGCATGCCAAAAAGCTTTTGATAAACTTAAAGGCATGTTAATTTCTACTTCAATAATGCAACCCCCTGACTAGACTCTACCCTTTGAACTAATGTGTAATGCAAGTGATTATTCTGTAGGTGTTATGTTTGGGCAAAGAAAGGATAAGAAATCCTGTGTGATTTACTATGCAAGCAAGACTTTGAATGAGGCTCAAATGAATTATTCAACAATTGAAAAATAATTGTTTGCTTTAGTTTTTGCTTTAGATAAATTTTGTTCTTATCTTGTTGGTTCTTCTGTTATTGTGTTCACTGACCATGCAGCATTAAAATTCTTGCTCACAAAAAAGAATATCAAGCCAAGGCTATTAAGATGGATACTCTTACTCCAAGAGTTTGATCTGATCATTAAGGATAAGAAAGGTGTTGAGAATGTGGTGGCAGATCACCTATCCAGATTAACATACAAATTTCAGGAGGATGGGGTGCCAATCAATGAGAATTTCCCCGATGAATAACTGTTCACAATTGAGGAGACACAATGGTACGCTGTTATTTTTAACTTCCTTGCTGCTGGTACACTTCCTCCTTCCTTTACAATGATGGATAAGAAGAAATTTCTTAGGGAGATTCGTAATTTCTTTTGGGAAGATCCATACCTATTTAAGTACTGTAAGGATTAAATCATAAGGCATTGCATCCCCACTCATGAAAGTAGATAGGTAATATCATTTTGTTATTCTGAAGCATGTGGTAGTAATTTCTCATCAAGGAAAACCGCTGTGAAAATCTTGCAGCGTGGATTTTATTGGCCCACACTTTTCAAAGATGTACATACCTTTTGTCTAATGTGTGATAGATGCCAAAGTTTGGGAAGCATTTCTAAAAGAAACATGATGCCCTTAAACCCCATTCGAGTTATTGAAATTGTTGACTGTTGGGGCATCGATTTTATGGGACCATTTCCCCATCCTTTGGCTATTTATACATTTTAATGGTTGTAGACTATATGTCCAAATGGGTTGAAGCAATTTCATGTCAGAATAATGATCACCAAGCAGTGATCAAATTTTTAAAAGAAAATATATTGTCACAGTTTGGAATTTTGAAATCAATCATAAGTGATGGGGGTACTCAATTTTGCAATCGTCCGTTCTGGAATTTGATGAAAAAGTATTTAATTTTTCACAAAATTGTAACCTCTTATCATCCACAAACTACTGGATAGGCTGAATTAGTTAATCAGGAGATCAAACTAATTTTAGAAAAAAGGTAAACCCAAACCGCAAACATTGGGCATCAAGACTAACTAATGCACTCTGGGCATATCGCACTGCATTTAAAATAATTTTTAGCATGTCTCCTTATCGATTAGTCTATGGCAAGTCTTGTCACCTACCTATGGAATTGGAACATGGAGCATACTGGGCCATTAAAGCAATGAACTTTGACCTGGACAAGACTGGACTCTCAAGAAAATTGCAAATTAACGAATTGGAGAAATTGAGAAATGAGGCATATGACAATGCCAAAATTGCAAAGGATGAAAAATTTTCATGTCAAAAAAAGTGTTTGGACATGGAGTAGTAGAAGTGGAAAACCCCTCAGACAGTAATATTTTTACTGTCAATGGCTAGTGTTTGAAACCATTTTTGGAGGACTTTATTAAAGATGTGGAAACCATTCTTTTAATGGATCCAGAATATTCCTCTGAGACTCACGCCTGCCAACACAAAAAGGGGTCAAGTTAGGAAGAACCCGACCAAATCCGACCCGATGGGACGCCCTTATATGGTCCCCACCCCTTTTCCTCTTTTTCCATCCACCGTTATCCCTCTTTCTTTTCTTTCTTTTTCTTCTTCTTCTTCTTCTTCTTCTTTTTTTTTCTCTGTTTTCTGCAAAAAAGACCCAGTCCCAGCAACCCTATGACCACACACTCCACAGACACAATCCTCTATTTCATGCTTTGCATTTTAATTTTATATTTGTTTATAGGTGTTCTACATCTCTTCGCACTCACGGACGAGGCTTTCTAGCTTAGCCAAAACCTAGTTCTACGTAAAAATGATTAATTTATGTGTTTTGCTTATAGGTTTTGGCAGATGAAAAGATCTCTACTTTTCAAACCTCATCTCCAAGTTCCATACACTTGTAAATTCAAAATATTGGGGACAATGTTCAGTTTAGGTTGGGGGGTGAGAACTACAGTTCATATTTTGTGCCCATAAAAAAATATGATTTGTGTTTTTTTGTTGTTCTTGTTCTTGTTTATGATAATATTGTGCACCTTGTCTCTTATTTTGTATAAAATGATGATCATGTCTTTGAGTTAGCTTCAATCGTCTTTGTAACTGGCAAATGTTAAAGAACTAGATAGTGAGTCTTAAAGCTTAGCAAGTATGGATGTTAAACTTTTTTGATTTAGTTTGGGAGTTTTATGGACTTTTCAATCTGATATGCATACTATGATCATGAGAAAAGCAAGATCGGTAAGGAAAATTGAAATTCGAGAACAGCGAGCGAAACCACTGTGTGGCAGAAGCACTTTTACTAAACATCGTCGGGCCAAAAGACTTGGTGCCTGTAAACAATGTGGTCGGGTCTTTCATATGAAAGAATATAATTAGTGTTCTGAACCAATTTTTGGTTGCACACTCGATTGATTAGACTGGATAGTGAATGGGCAGAGTAAGGATTATCTTGATACGTCATTCTATTCCGATACTTTGCTTAATCGGTTTGTGTGACAAGAAATTAGAAGTCACTAATAGTTCAAATTGCACAAAAACAAAAGAAGACTTAGATTAGACTGCTTTTTGACAAAACTGTGGAAAATTGTTTTTTTGGGATGAAGGGTAATGGTTCCGTCCGAACTTTTTCTTGTAAAAACTGTAAATATCTTTTTTTTAAATGTACAAAATTTTTTTGATTGAAATAAAAAAAAAAAAAAGGGAATGGGCAGAGTAAGGAGTGTCCTAGAATACTAACCTAAAGCATGGGTAGGGACTTATCCTGAGATGCGATGAATTTTTAGCTCAAAATTGTGTCTATAGATTTCTTTTAATATATGAATATAAATGTGCATAGAATTGAGATTTTTGATTTTACGTTCGAACGCCACTAAAACATTTAAACGTTGAGAGCTTACAGTACCACGTTCGAACGCCAGGAGCTTATAGTACTTTGGCCTCTAATAGAACTCAAGAGTACTAGGAGCTCACCACATTCAAACGAGAGGTTCATGTTTGAACCATTAGTTTAAAATTTTTCTACACACGTTCGAATGTCATCAATGTTCAAACGTTCCCTTCCAGCCTATAAATACCTGTTCATCTTCCCCAGTTCAAAAATACCCAAAAACCTTTAAAAACCTTCAAACCCTAGAGTGACCCTTCACTACCCAAGCCTCAAAACCCCATCCATTTCCAATTTTCACCCAAAATCAAGCAACTCAAGCACATTTCACCCCATTTCTCACCCTTTTCACCAAGAAATCCAAGTTTTCAAAACCCCCAAACCCGAGAACAATGCCTCCAAGGATGAAGCTCCCCACTAGACGCAAAACAGTCAACCAAGAGCCAAACATGGTAAAAGAGGTGATTGAGGAAAGAGAGGAGGCCCATTGTGTGAAGATATCATCGAACCCATTTCCCCAATGCCCTCAAGGTAGACAGGTATGAAAATTTCTTTTGAGAAAAGGTTGTGGTTTGTAAACGGACTTTGGTATTGACTAACTTTGAGGATTTGGGGATTTTTGAGAATATGGAGGGGAAGGGTTGGATGTTGTCTTTGAGAAATGGTGGAGAAGTTGTAATGGAGTTGGTGCGGGAGTTCTATTCCAATGCCGAGATCATCAATGGGGCGATCAAAACATATGTGAAGGGGACTCACATTGACATGGATGAGGATTACATCTAAGAGATGAGGCAAGAGATACCACGGGTACTGAGGCCTACCTACCCCCAAGGAAGAGCATGGGGATGGATGTTGTTGGGGCAGAGTTGAAAGGGTTGGCTACTTTCTCTTGGGTAGGGTGGATATTTTTTCGACAAGGAGATTTGATTGATAAATATAAAATGTTGAACTTAATTGCAGTATCGAACTTTTCCCCCATTGGGTACAAGAATGACATCCTCCCCGAGATGGCCCGATTGCGAAAAGCAACCGGGAAAAGCCAAGCATAGATCTCCCATCATTAGTCTTGACAGAGATGAAGAAGGGGTGTGACATGAAGAGAAATTCACTCCCCTTCGGCACCCTTGTGATAGAGATGTGCCCCAACCATGGAGTTTGAGTAAGGCCAGAGATGACAATACAAAAGCCAATGGGGCCATTGAACAAGACTTCCTTCCGGAGGAGCCAAGGTTATTGTGGCGACCCGGCGGCTAGACAAGAGGTGCCACCAGCCCGAAGCACCGATGAGGTGCAAGATGTGTTAGATGAGGAGGAGGAGGAGAGAGAGAGCTAGAGGCTAAGAGAGCCCATGAGCAGACAGAAGAAGAGGTAGCGCCCAGTACTAGCACCAGCACCCAGCAACCACTTCGAGAGATAATGATTAGCATCAAAGCTAAGCAGGATGAGATTCTCCGCCTTTTAAGTGGCAGAGTTGGATTAGTTGAGGAGACGAGAGAGTGATAGAGAGATTTATGTAGTTGATAGTTTCTGTGATTGTGTGCTTCTTTTGTGGATGTTTGGATCGTTTATGCTAAACTATGATATTTTATTAAATGAATGATTTAGTTTTATTATTTTTTAAAATGCAGGTGTATACTTAGAATTACATTGTAATTTTTCAATGAATGATGGAACAAATGTGAACATTGAGATTGTTTGTTAAAGTGACTAATCACATGGTCGGTTTGACACCTAACTTAGCAATCTAGACTTACCACCACAAATCCTTGAAAAAAGGTATTTTCTCTATGCTTAAAATGTCAAATATACATTGGTATTTGTTATTCTTAAGGTACAAGATGACCAAACTCAAAAACAAAATCGATATATAACTAACTTTCCATGAAAAACCTGATATAACCGGTGGAGATATCGAAAGAATACCATGGTGAGTTTCGAGCCTTGCGATGCTTTTGAGAGAATATCAACATTTACTCAAGTAAGGCTTTTCACTATTTATCCTTGAATAATCTCATTAAAATTGCTTTGATTGACGCAATGTAAGCAACCTATGACATATCCACCAAAGAATCTATTCATACGACATATACATATGCACATACTTAAGAAAGGATCTTAGGCCATCTTTGATTTGATTTTGAGCTTTAGCTATTTCCTTTACAAAATTATATCCCTAGTTAGCCATGATTGAACCTTCAATAAATAAATTCTTTTTCAAAGTAACCCATGTGATAACCAAGCCACAGGGGAAATATATTTGGCATACCTGTGCTATCTAATTTTCTTACACCCTCTTATAAATTAGTATGATAAAGAAAAGCAAAAAAAATAGAAAAAATAATGGTGGCTACTGTTCAATGAAAGAAAAGTTGGTGGGAACAACCAAAAAAGAAAAGAGACAGACAGAAAATGGCCAAGAAAGTGAAAAACGAGAAAAATGGAAGAAAGAAATACCATATCTAGGCGAAATTTGAAAAGCTAGAAAGAGGTGTGCTACACTACATAAAAAGGGATAGTTTTTGAATACCAATGACGTCCTTTCGTTAGGCACTAACCTCTAGCCACATTACAATCTATACAAAGCCCTAATTGATCTCAAGTATGATGCATGTGTAGGCTGTCCACCAAAAGTTGGGGTATATTAAATAGTATTTCTTTATTTGCATCAATATTCTTTTATGAGATTATGTCAAACATGATTAGTCTGTTCCTTGGATTTCACCCCCTTACTAATTGTGCATGTGATTTTCGATTGGCCCTCTTCTGATCACATGCCCTTTAAGAGAAAAGTCATTATAATCGGAGCGAATTTTTGTTAAGAGCATTCCAAGAGGGTTTTTGAAATCAAAGTTATCCATGGAAGGTGGTAAAGTGAAATGTTTGTTATATAACAATTCTTGTTGCGAGAATGATCATTCCTACTACACAGGGAATTCCAAATGCCAGTGTGACAAATGCTAATTTTTGTATAGAATAAATACCTATGAAAGAGAAGTATGTGGGATATGAGTCGAGATTGAGGGTTGGGTGTCCCAACGGCTATGATGCTAACTCACCATAACTAACAATCTCACATATACATCTGTTTGACTGAAGTTTGTGGGGAGCTTTACTAAAAAGCCTCACGAGACAACACTCGTTCGCTAGGGTAAACCTAGTGGTTTATTGGCTTGTTGCATATGCTAAATGCAATCAGATGACCTACGAAAATGGCATTGTAAATAAAGTCGCATTCAATTTTTGTTGTATTACTAGATACAAGCAATATTTTGGTTGGGGGTGTGAATAGTAGTTAAAATTAGCATACTACTATACCTCTTTAAGACTAATTATACTTTGATGGAGTTTAAATGATGACATTTCAGGACATAAAGTGTACTAGGGCCTAAAGGCAATGAATATCAAACATCCTCTTGACTTATTAAAGGACCAAACTGCTAAGATGATGGTACATGGTGTGTTGCAACTTAGAAGAAAAACAAAGAGGTACTTGAGTACCACGTTCGAATACCAAATAACATTCGAACGCCAACTAACGTTCGAACGTTGGCTAGACTCAAATAAAGGACCCCTTAGAAGAGTGTGCTACTGCATATGGTGTGTGGAAGTAGCTCTCACAAAAGAACAAAGGCCACTTGAGTTGGAAGATCAAACTCCATCTGGCGTTCAAACGCCAACCAAAGAAAACAAGAGACAACATTCGAACGCCAACTAACGTTCAAATGTTCTCCCCAAACATGCTGTAAAGTGGTTGGCTTTCACTTGGACATTGAAGGCCTTGGACTATTCTTTCACACTCCCTTGCCCCCTCTTCCTTGCCTATAAATACTCCCATTGTGTAGAGCTTTGTAGAGCTAGTTGTAGAATTAAACTTAGATTTACATTTACTTTCATAAGAGGAAGATAGATCATCTTTTGGTTAAGGTGGAAACCCTCCAAAAGTGACTAGCTTTCTTCTACTTTCATTATTAGTTTCATTTACTTCCACTGTTTGAGCTTCCTTCTTCCCTTAGAGGAGTGAAACTCTTCCACTTTTCTAGACCTTTACCAAAGCCATGAAGGATAGAACATGATTCACTCATTCTTTGTTGAAGATCTGCTCCTTATTTAGTGTGTTTTACTTTATAACTCCACTACTTAGAGGGATGAGTATCACTCACTTTTCTAGCTTTATCAAAGCCATGAAGAGTGAGTAGTTTCTCATTTACTCTTTAGTAAGAGGTGATGGATATGTATATATCATCTGAAGTTATATTTGTTCCTTTTTGTTTATGCTTTAATGTTTTATATTACACTTGTTTATTGAATGGTTGAAAGCATCTAGCAAAGCTAAGGTACTTTGTATAACCGTGAGTTGTTTCTATGCCGTAAATGACTCTTGCATAGAAAGACCTATTAGTTCAAGGCAAGTACCCCGTCTAGATCTTCATGACTACATTTCAATCTCCACTATTATTGTGCTTCATTTAAAGAATGGAATACTAAAGAAATGGTTGGATGCCTTATAGAGACACTTGCTTGTTTGTAGGCGGGTTGAGTCTCGGCACAAACAAGTCTTCTAAACCTCTACAATGACATCAGAGTCATGTTCTTAATTCTCACAATCCATCTTTATCTTCTAATTAATTTTATATTGACATAGGGGTTAATTGAGTTATCAAGCACAAGTACAATAAACCGGATAATTAACTATATGTTCAGATCCTCGAGCTAAAGCGTGACTGTTACATTTGATAATTTATTATATTTTTTCTAGAGAAACCCCTTGGAAAGAACCTTATATTCTATCTAGGAAATCTCATAACTTCAAATCTAAAGAGGTTCCAGTTACTTGGTCTCTGTCACTACTTACTTTGAAACACCGATAATAGTTCCCTATGGATTCAACTCCGAACTTAACCAGATTATTTCTACAACTTGATCATCTGCACATGGTTGTACACATTTTGAATCAAGTCACCGATGTGTATAGTTTCTAGTTGGTGTACATGCATTGACTATCAAAAGTTAAACTCCATTTCTAGAAAAAATCATTTTCCTCTACCATTCTAAGACCAAGTTTTAGAAAGAATAGTCAGACACACATATTATTATTTTTTAGATGGATCCTCCGGCAATAACTGGATTGAAATACCAATTGATGACCAGGAGAAAATCACTTTTACATATCATTTTGGCACTTTTTCTTATTAAAGAATACCATTTGGATTGTGTAACGTGACTTGATCCGAAATGTGTACACCAAAGTGTAGGTGGTCAAGCTGTAGTAATAATTCGGTTAAGTTTGGAGTCGAATCCACAGGAAACTATTGTTGGTGTTTCAAAGTAAGTAGTGACTAAAACCCTTAAGATTTGAAATTATGGGATTTCCTGGATAGAATATAAGATTCTTTCCAAGGGATTTTTCTAGACAAAATATAATAAATTATCAAATGTAACAGTCACCCTTTAGCTCAAGAATCTGAACAGTAGTTAATCATCTGGTTTGTTATACTTGTGCTGGTAACTCAATTAATCCCTATGTCAACATGAAGTTAATCAGAAGATAAAGATGGATTGTGAGAATTAAGAGCATGGTTCCGATATCTTTGTAGAGGTTTACAAGAATTATTTGTGTCGAAACACAACCCGTTTACAAAAAGACAAGTGTCTTTACAAGGCATCCAACCATTGTGTTAAAATTTCATTCTTTAAATGAAGTACAATAATGGTGAAGATTGAAATGTAGTCAAAAAGATCTGTCCGGAGTACTTGTCTAGAACCAATGGGTCTTTCTATGTGAAGAGTCACCTATGTCATATAAAGTACTCACAGTTTTACAAAGTACCTTTGTTTTGCTAGATGCATTCAATCACTTAATAAGCAAGTGAAATATAAAGCATTAAACATAAATGAAATGCACAAATATAACTTTTAGATGATTTATACATGTCCATCACATCTTACTAAAAAGTGAATAAGGAACTATTCACTCTTCATGGCTTTGGTAAAGCTAGAATGTGAGTGATGCTCATCCCTCCAAGTAGAGAAGTTACAAGGTAAAACACACTACACAAGGAGCCGATCTTCGACAAAGAATGAGTGAATCACGTTCAACCCTTCCTGGCTTTGGTAAAGCTCTAGAAAAGTGGAAGAGTTTCACTCCTCTAAGGGAAAAAGGAAGCTCAAAAAATTGAAGCAAATGAAACTAATAATGAAAGTAGAGGAAAGATAGTTAATTTTGGAGGGTTTCCACCTTAACCAAAAAATAATCTATCTCCCTCTATGCAAGTAAATGTAAATCTAAATCTAAGACTAACTAGTGCAATTTTTCTACCTCCCTTTGAAGCTCCCACAATGGGAGTATTTATAGGCAAGGAGGAGAGGGCAAGGGAGTGTAAAATAATAGTACAAGGCCTTCAAAGTCCAAGTGAATACCCCAAGGTCCTGATAGAAAATCAACCACTCTACAACCTGTCTGGGGACAACGTTCGAACGTTATTTGGTGTTCGAACGTGGTCTCCTGTCTTCTTTGATGGGCGTTCGAACGTTAGTTGGCGTTCGAACATTATCTCCTGTCTTCTTGATGGGCGTTCAAACGTTGGATGGGGTTTAAACTCCGCACTCAAGTGGCCTTTGTTCTTTTGTGAGAGTCACTTCCACACGCCATATACCATAGCACACTCTTCCTGGGAGTCCTCAATTGATTCAAGCCAACGTTCGAACGTTATTTGGCGTTCGAACATGGTACTCTAGTAGCTCTTTGATTTTCTTATAAGCTGCAACATGCCAAGTATCATCATCTAAGTAGTCTGGTCCTCCAATAATTCAAGAGTACGTTCGAACGTGGATTGGTGTTGGAATGTTATTGCCTTGTTTCAAACTTCTCCAATTTTCTTTCAGAACATACGGTTGTTGCATGAAAGTTTGATATGAATTGAATTTAGCCCCTTGTTCAATATTTCTCCTGAAATGCCATCATTGAAACTCTATCGAAGTATAATTAGTCTTAAAAAGACATAATAAGATGCTAATTTTACTACTAATCATAACACTCCAGCCACTTTCTAGCATTGTGTGTTGAGTGTTTTTAGTGACATGGTGGAGTGACTCTTGTAAGTTTTTATGGATAATTTTTTAGTATATGGTGATTTATTTGAATTGTGTTTAGAAAACCTTGAAAAGGTCCTCACTCGATGTGAGAAAACAAACTTTGTTTTGAATTAGGAAAAATGTCATTTCATGGTCACACAAGACATTGTTCAAGGACATGTTATTTTTGCAGAGGGAATTGATGTTGATAAATCAAAGATTGATTTAATAGCGAATCTCCCTCTGCCTAAGACTGCAAAAGATATTTGATCCTTTCTAGGTCATGCAGGATTTTATAGAAGATTTATCAAAAAATTTAGTTTGATATCCAAACCAATGTGTAATCTTCTATGTCAGGATATACCATTTGATTGGAATGATAAATGATAATCAGTATTTGATAAACTTAAAAACATGCTTATTGTTGCACCAATTATGCAACTTTCTAATTGGTCTTTACCTTTTGAATTAATGTGTATTGCTGGTAACTATGTTGTAAAAGCTGTTTTGGGCCAAAGAAAAGATAAGCGACCCTATATGATTTACTATGCAAGCAAAAATTTAAATGATGCACAAATGAACTATTGTACCCCAGAGAAAAAATTGTTTGTTGCACTATTTGCTTTTGATAAGTGTCGATCATATTTGGTTGCATCCTCAATTGTTCTGTTTACTGATCATGCAATCTTAAAATATCTGCTTACAAAAAAGTATGCTAAGCCAAGTCTCCTACGATGGATATTGTTACTTCAAGAATTTAATCTCGTTATCAAAGAAAAGAAAAGAGTTGAAAATGTGGTAGTTGGTCATTTATCAAGGCTGAGTTATGATACAAAAGAGGAGTCAATATCAATCAAAGAAACTTTTCCTGATGAGCAATTATTTGTAGTAACAGAGATACCATGGTATGCATACATAGCCAATTATTTAGCCATAGGTTTCATTCTTATTCATTATACTTGGACCGATACGCATAAATTCTTAAGAGAGGTACGCAATTTCTTTTGGGAAGATCCCTATGTATTTAAACACTATAAAGAATAGATAATAAGGCGTTGTGTATCCAATTATGAAATAGGTAAGTTATTTCCTTTGGTTATTTTGAAGCCTGTGGTGACATTTCTCCCCAAAGAAAAACGCTGCTAAAATTTTGTAGTATGAATTTTATTGGTCAATTCTTTTTAAAGATATACATGTCTTTTGTCTAAATTCTAACTAATGTCAAAGGATGGGGAATGTTTTAAAAAGAAACATGATGCTTATAAATTCTATTTTGATTATTGAAATTTTTTATTGTTGGGGCATTGATATTATAGGACAATTTCCCCCACCTTTGCACATCTGTACATTCTGGTTACTGGTTATTATATTTCCAAATAGGTTGAAGTAATTCCTTGTCGAAACAATGATCACCAGACAATAATCAAATTTTTAATAGAAAATATTTTTTCTAAATTTAAAATTCCTCGAGCTATTATAAGTGATGGGATAAACATTTTTGCAATAAATCTTTTGAGAATTTGATGAAAAAATATTTGATTTTTCATAAAATATATGCCCCTTATCATCCCTAAACAAGCGGACAAGCTGAATTAGCTATTACGGATATAAAATATATTTTAGAATAAACAGTTAGTTAACCCATAATTATTTTTGGAATATATTCTTACCGGCTGATTTACGGTAAACCATGTCACTTGCTTGTGGCATTGGAACACCGAGCATACTAGGCAATCCAAATTATGAATTTTGATATTGACAAAGCAAGTACATCCCGCAAACTTCAATCAATGAATTAGAATAACTGAGAAATGAAGCATATGAGAATGCGAAAATTGTCAAGTTCAGAATAAAAATTTTTCATGATAAAAATATTGTGCGAAAGCCCTTTGTACCATTTCAAACAGTTAAGATCAAGGTGGAAAGTTAAGATCGGGAACTTGCCCTCAATGGGGGCCCCACATGACGATTTCAGATTCTAGATTTACAACTAAAACAATTGAAGTTAGGAGAACAAGCTGGTCTACATTCTACCCTAGCTCGGGTATTCCAACTCAGGCATCTCAACCCAAATTTAGGTCTTCAAGTTCATATCCCAACACAGGTCCTCAAGGTTGATAACCTTCGCCGACGTGACCCCCATTCTTGTTGCGATAGCAACAGTTCACTTTCTGGAAGGCCACGTCACACCTCAGGAATATAGCTTTTATCAGCCAAAAATCTTGGCTCATAGGTCGCAACGACCGCAAGGGGATCACGATGATGACGCATATATCGCAACCGTTATGCGAGGATACAATGGTTATGCGGGAATCACGTTGTTAACGCCTAGCTCAGGCTATAAACATGAATCAATCCCACATTTTCGAAGAGAGGATATACCTAAGAGTTATGCAAAATCTTGTAATCTTCTTTCCAAAATAATAGAAAATCTCCACTAAGAGTAAGAGATTCCATTAAAGTGGACTAGTTAAACTTATGGGGTGGTAAACTACCATAAATCTCCTATCTATCAACTTCTACTAATTGTGATTATCTTTGTGATTGATTGTTTGCCCTTGCGAGCTTAGTAGCGCCGATTGGATTTCCCTGTAAACCCCTATTATCTTCCCTATCAAATCTCAAACCCATTTTCTCTCGCTGAGCTCTGAGCTCAACAACTCATTTGTTTAGACTACACCATCACATAACATTAAAAAATGACAATAAAATTTTAACCCTTGAAAGAGAAATTTTATAGAAGAATGAGATGGTTGTTATGACTGCAAATCCTGTTAGTGATGCTATTAGCTTTCGCGTGTTCAAAGTTAAATCTTCGTGAACAAATTTTCGAGAATAACCATTCCACATCGCAACAATGATTGTGTCGAAACCAGAAATGTCATAGTTTTTATTTTTATGTTTTTTAGGCTAGTGTCGGGTAATATTGTAATTACCCTAGATATTTGTTCAATATAAATAAGAGGATGCAGTGCAACACAGTCTAATACATAGATTATTCTCATTCCCTTTCTCTCCACCTATCTTCTTCACTTCTTGTCACTTTCTCTACGTATTTTACGTTTTAACTATAGTTAATCAAAAAGAAAACAGATTAAAGAACTTGTATAGCGTTTGACTAGCAGAAGAAGAATTAAATATAGTTGTTGACTGAAACAATGGCTTTACTTCTTACAAATGGATGGCAATTGTTTAAGCTGAACTCCCACAAAAAGTTCTTTATTCCGAGTTCAGAGCCTACAGCATAGTACAAATAGGCAACGAGAAGATGAGATTTTCTCTGGCACAATTCTTTTGTGAATCAAGTCCAAATTTTGTAGAATGTAATTGCGAGCATAAAGCTTTCTTATCATCATTCTTTTTTGTGGTCACTCCTGAACTAGACTGTAGCCACTGCAGGAATTTGCTGTTTGAAGCCGGTTAAGCAGTATCATAGAATAATGCAAGCACAACCCCTATTGTATTCTTCGTTGTCAATATCGCCTGTTTCACTGTTGGTAAAAATCGTTCCCAATGATAGGACTATTGTCAGATTATAATTGAAGAAATAATTGTATCCCAGACCAAAAAATAAAGACAACAAAAAAAAAAAATGTACTTCAATCTGAGAAGAGCATCGAGTTACAGAAGATGCAGCTAGTTATACATATTCTATTCTTTTGACTGGTTATATATTTGATGTAGAATGGCTTTAGGAATTATTTTATTTTTATTATTTTGTCATTTATTTAGAAGAGTTTAATTAAGAATATTCTAGAGTAATTTGTTGCCTAAACCATCTCAATTTTCCTAATTCATTAGACATCTGTTTATTTGTTTTCAGTAACTTTCCTAAGACTAGGGATTTAGGTCTGTTTTGAAAGCCTTTAGGGGTTTGGGGATTCCAATAACTGAAACTCCTTTAAGGGAAATATTGTAATTGCTTGTATAAATAAATGGCTGTACAGGTCTCTTCTTGATATTGGAAGGGGAAAATCCATCACCCGAACTGGGTGGGATCATGGAATAGGCAGGAACCCCTGATACAAAAAATGCTGTTATCTGTTTCACTGGATTATCGATCAGATAATGTTGTTTTCAACCTCCAAATATATTATTTATGAATTTCTCTTTTGCTTTCTATAGATCAAAAGAACCAGATTTCAATCTTTTTTCTTCACTGACTGCTTAGAAGTCTGGGAATGTTACATCAACATCACTATGCAATCCCGGGGAACAGTACCAACTTCGGTACTCGATTTATTCTTTGCCTCATCTATTGGTTCTATGACTTTATACCATGGCTCGAAAGTTTGACCTGAAATATATGTGGTCTTGTATATGGTTACCATCATATTTCTCCAAGTATTGCACAATTCTTAGGCACAAATAGTTAAACTCTGAAACAGTCGCTGTACAAATCAACAATGTCAATGGAACTTTCTCAGCTTAGGAAAACAGGGAAAGGATTGCAATTAATCCTTTAACTAAGGAAAAAATAATTCAAATAAGGAGGATGACAACAATGCAGAATGATGGGAAGAGACAGACGATCTGGAATGCTAGGATCCTAACATTGTTTCTGCAAACTATTGTAACTGTTATATTCCTAGTCAGTTTGAGCAACCTGATGAAGTAGTGACTCAAAACATAGACAGAGTTCATTCATGCGTAGGAAATGATAGAGAATGTATAGACCAATTAGATTGTTCTGCAAACACTATCCAGTAAAACAGATTACAGTATAACCAGAGAGTGTTCTATTAACATGCTACCCGGAGATGTCTGGCAGCAAATGTTATTTTCGGCTCATCTCTAAGGAACTGGAACTGGTAACAATTTGATATCTAGATAACGGTCCAAACCCAGATCAAGCATTCAATTCCTTTACTAATGTCCTTTACTAATGTGTGAACTTGTTCTCTCTGAGGAAGCATTGGATTCCCATTCCAATAATCACCTCTTTTCTTTTTCAGAGATTAATCTACACAGTTAACTCATCTTTTTATCTGAATATCGCAATCATGCTATCTCAGACAAAATTCAACTTTCTGCATAGAATCCAAGAAACCTGGTACTTTCGACTTAAGCTTTGTTTTTTTTTTTTCCCTTTTCTTTTTTTTCATTTTTTACTTCCTGCATAAACCATGGAAAAGAACTCACAATCCTGAATTAATATTTTGCCTTTCTTTCTCGCTATCATTTCTTTTTCATTCTATTATGGTTACCAGTTTGTTGCACAAATTTGTCCAATGAGCATCTCATATATGAGATCCATCTCATTGGCCTACAGTCCTTTCCGCCAAGTTCATTATTCTGCAATTCTATAAAATTGGACAACATTTTTTTCCATTTCCTCTTCTTCCTTTCTAATCTCGTTGGTTCTAAGTCAAGACTTCTATTACTCTTCTTTTCTTCTGACTAAAGTTAGAGATCAAACTATTTCTTCCTTTCATCTACTTCTCACCGTAAATCACAATTAAATAACAGCAAAAGTTACACAAATTTTCATCTAAAACTAACTACAGAAGCAATTATAATTATGTGCAGTACTAATCCGTAAAGTAATCAAAAGAATAGTTAAACATGAGAGAGAGAGAGAGAGAGAGACTCACCTGGATTCAAATTCTTTGATCTCAACTAGTTCTTTCCCAAAGTTATCCAACCATTGAACTCGCTTCTTCTCGGCCTTTTTCGGAGCACCCGATTCCAAAGGGGCCTTCCTAATACAGCTTCTGGGAACATCCTCAGCTTCTTGTTTCCCCTCTGAATTCTCTTCTTTGACCTCATTGGTTCCACGAGCTATATGATCAGATGCATCTGTAGCACACACGGCTGATGAGAGTCCATGCGTATTTTCCAATTTCAATGGCCCTGGAGTGTAAAGGTGAGCAGCAGAGGGCTTGCAGAAGCAAATGAATGAAGGACAATGGATCTTGCAGAACAAAACCCTCATGAAAATACTCTTCATTAATAACTCATTTCAACTATAGCCAATCCATTTCACAGCAGCAACTAAGAAACAAAAAATGTGTACTTCGACTTTGACTCCATAGAGAAATCCAGATACCCAATACGCAAATTTCAACCGAAAATCATATTACCTGATGAAATTCTTGTCCATGCTTAAAGTCACATCAGAAGATATATCAGACAATTCCTCGAAAAGTGTAACAATGGAATTTATAAGAGCAAGTAACAAGGACCATAAAGCTGAAATCTTGAAAAGCAGAACCAAATTGAGAAGTTTTCATTCAAGACAGAGCAAGCATTTACTACAGATTTTGAGCACTTGAAGAAGAGACTCAACTGTTTTCCGGTGGAAGTGGAAACACCAAAAAAGTGCTTCTGAGATTTGAAGGTTTTTGATGATGAATTCCAAATCTAAGACAAATGGCACCTCTCAAACAAAATCCAAAATATCAAGAAATCACTGAATCTTGAGTTAATTTTATTGAAGACAAGACAAGACATGACCCATTTGTAATCTCCTTTTACAAGTATTCATTCGCCTGAAATGACAATCCTACCCTCTCTCAGGACACCCATTCAGCTCTGTTCTCAACCCACTTAGAGCATGGAAGGCATAAGCATTCTTTGCAATCAAGAGCAGAGATTACAAAGAGAAAGAACAAAAAGAAGGAGAAAGCTTAGCTGGAAAGGTCAGCTACAGAAGATACACTGGGTTGGAAGACAAACCCAACTGTCCAACATTTAATTGGCTCCTCTCCAAAGTTGGTCCACTAATAACTGCCATGAATATTTTATACTGTGAGACACCTTTTAGATTGGAAATGGCCTGCCTTACCAACCAACCCTTAATTAAAGTATAAAACCTTCCATATTCTGTTGGATTTGTTACATGAATGGGCATATGTTTTCACTGACAAAACACAAAGAAAGTTGAGGATAAATCTTCAACAAGATTATAAAAGATAGGGGTCAATAAGACGGTATTCGAAAGGCAATAGGCAGATACCAGCGGGAATAAAATACAAAAGAATAAGATTTTACTATGTGTTGATGTAACACAATCAAAAAAACCAGGTTAAATACAAGTATCTATATTTCTATACTATATATTAAGGTATGTTTGGTTTAAGTATTAAGGGATGAATTGAATTAATTTTATCTGATAATAATATAATACTAAATTTGGATGAAGATATAGCGACCTAGTATTAATTTTAATTAATCTTGACCCGTGGCTGGTTCACTATTACCATTTAATACCTGATATTATGTAGTAGATTGTATTATTTTTAACAAGTTAAGTATTAAAAATGCAAAATGACCTTATTATCCTTGCAAACTTAGAGTTACACCTTCATATAAAAGTTACACATTATTCAAATTCTTACCCTCAATATTTGTTTTGTCATTTTTAATTTAATATCATACATTATTAATTAATCTAAAAATAAATTTAGTATTATAATTATAGATTTATTTATTATCTCAATCTTGATTCAAACTTGTTATTCAATGATAAGATTAAATAGTAATCTTTTTAACACCATTTTTTGAATTGGATGAGAACTAATTATCCAATTCAATTTTTTATTTGTACCTAAACCAAACATATCCTAAAAGACTCAAATATGAGAGAGAGTGCTTGAGAAGTTTTCTCTTCTTAAATACTATTTTCTCCTAATTTTAAAATATTTAATTGGCCTCTAATTAAATTTCAACATGTGGCCTAAGTAACCATTTTCAACCTTTAAATAACTACTTCACATTTGAATTTTCATAATCTCTTTTAACTAATTTATATTTAGATTTTTTAACATATCTATAATAATAAGACAGAGTGCAATTTGAATCTCCACAGTTGGGAAAGCGTAAGGACGGCTCAGATTTAATCCACTTTAAGTTAAATGGTGCATATTTCATCTAAATTCTTCAAACTTAATCTAATGGCTCACAATAAAACCCACTCAAAAACTAAATCCCACCCAATTTAACTACACATAACCCACGCAATCTAGCACACAACCCAAGCCAGGCATGCTCTCTCATTCTCTCTCCCTTCTTTCTCTCGTTTGCACCATGGCTCAACCAGAAACGTCTCCCTCTATTTGTGATGGCTCCTCTGCAGTCACCTAGGTCTCCCTCTATCTATCATGGATCCTCTATTGTCACTTAGACACCTATCTTTCTCTCTGTCTTTATCCCTATCTCTTTGTCTCACGACTCACACACGCACACACAGTCAAACACATATAAGCAGTAGATCATTCATCTGCCATCTCTCTCTCTCTCTCTTCCATAACTCCTCTACTATCGCCAAGGTACCTTCCTGTAATACGTGGGAAAAATTAAAATTTGAATTGAGAATGGGAAAATGATAACTAGTCATTACGGTACGGGTTGAAAACCCAAAATTTTCTAGTACTTGGATGACGAAACGGACTTCATCGTTGGATTTGTCTCGCAAAATGTAATTATCCAGTTAATTTCATCAAATTCTAAAACAGTCAAAATTTTCATGTTTTAAGGTGCGAACGGGTGCCACACGACTAAAATAAATGTGATGATTGCAAAATACAAAAAATAATTAAAGTTAGTTCAAATAAAATATCTTGAACCTAAAATGTGACAAGATTTAATTAATTCGGGATAAAAATGGATCAAAAAATGGGGGACGTGTGGCTCAACGATGACCAAGTAAATGAGGGGTATAAAAAGGAGAAAAATATATTTTTTCACCCATAATCTCCAGCTGATTTTTGAAATAGAGAGAGAGAGAAGAGAGAAACTTTCCCCCATCTCCACCTTTCTCCTCCGATCTAGGGTGATTTGTTTGTTGGATTCCTTTGGGTCAAGAACAAAAAGTGTTCTATGCATTGAGAGCTACAAATATGTACCAAAGATCATGGGTTTTGCCAAATTCTCAAGAACGGGAGTGTTGGGATCAAAGCATTGAGGCTTGCGTTGGGTTTCTTGGAGTTTCTACTTTATGTTACAAGAAGTAGAGTTCCTTTCCTAACTAGGTTTATTTTCAACATAGGGTTATATATGAAATGGGTAGCATGATTGGAGATGAAATCTCTTGTCTAAATATACTCCTGTTGTAACTAGAGTATGAAAAATATTGTAAGAATGTATAAAATCAATTCTAGCATATTTGTATGCATATGCATGTATTAAGTGAGCTATTAGAGAGCTTGGGTTGCATTTGCGTGGGTGAATCTTGCCTCATAACATGACATGAAATTTTGGCGTTAATTATTGAATTATATATTCTTGAATGAATGTTTGATTTTGGTATTGCATGTGAAAATTTTATATGCATCTAGGTTGGGAAGTAGCCTCTTTAAGATACAACCTATAGAGTGTGGCTCACCCTTTATGGGAACAATATTTCAAATGCGGGACAAGCACAGGTAGACAATCCTCACTTGGGCCTGTGTTGATGAAGAAGTTGATATGTGGTTTTGAATTACGTTTTGTAAAACAATTGTATAATTTTTTTTGAACTTGTAAAATCATGTAAAGGGTGTTGTAATGAACTCCTTTGGGCTAGAAAATTGGGTATAAAAAATGCATAAATGAGTATGAAATCTGGGCTCAAGTACCGGTACCTAAGTGATTAAGTATCGATATCACATTAAGAGTTTTGCTAGCATAGTATATTACATAAGGTCTCTTATCTTCCCTTTGACCTAGCATAGCGCCGACCGTGTAATTACCCACGTCGCACATGAGCTCAAATGGTAAATCCTACTTGGGTGGTTGCATAATTGGAGGTGTACTGAGCATGCCTTTGATTTTTTTAAATGATGCCTCACAATTCTCTGACCACACAAATGGGACATCTTTGGAAAGCAAATTGGTCAAGGGTCATGCCAATGCGCTAAAATCTTTTATAAAATAACGATAGAAGCCGGCATGGCCAAGAAACGACCTGATATCTTTGATGAATTTTAGTGCAGGGAGGTTGGAAATGGCTTCAACCTTTGATTTGTCAACTTCGATCCTCTTCGACGAAATGATATGCCCGAGCACTATTCCTTGTTTAAACATGAAGTACACTTCTCCTAGTTGAGAACCAAACTTTTCTCCTTGCATCTCTCAAGTACTCTTTCCAAGTTCTCCAAACACCCCTTAAATGAATCTCCAAATATGAAAAAGTCATCCACGAAGCCTTCCACGATCTTTTCCATCATATCATTGAAAATTCCAATCATGCATCTTTGAAAAGTCCCTGGGGCATTACATAACCCAAATGGTTTGCGTCAGTAAGCAAAGGTATCGAAGGGGCAAGTGAAGGTGGTCTTTTCTTGATCCTCCAATGCGATCTCAATTTGATTGTAGTTGGAATATCCATCCAAGAAATAATAGAACAAATGTCTGGCTACTCTCTTCAATACTTGGTCGAGGAATGACAAAGGGAAATGGTCCTTTCTTGTACAAGAGTTGAGCTTCTGATAGTCAATACACACTCTTCATCCAGTAGCTGCTCTAGTCGGAATCAACTCATTATCCTCTTTTGCAACCACGGTGACCCCAATTTCTTTGGTACCACTTGAGTGGGACTAACCCATTTACTGTCGACAACCGAAAAGATGATGCCCACAACAAGTAGTTTGAGTACCTCGTCCCTCACCACATCTTTCATGATCGGATTCAACCTTCTTTGTGGTTGTCAGGACGGCTTGGAGTCTTCTTTTAGATAGATGCGGTTTGTACTAATGAGGGGGCTTATCCCCTTGATATCGACAATTGTCCAACCAATTGCTCCCTTGTGCCTCTTCAACACTTTCAATAGATTTTCTTCTTGCTTCGGCTCCAATGAACAACCTATTACCACCGAGAAAGTATTTTGCTCCCCTAAGAATGAATATTTGAGGTTTGATGGCAAAGGCTTCAACTCCAAGTTTAGAGTTTGTACAATTGATGGAAAGATCTTCTTGTCTTGATGTGGAAGCTTCTCAAATGTAAAGGTCCATTTTTTTTCTCCCTGTAAACTTCGTGGCTCTTCTTGATCAACAATCTCATCCTTCCCCAACTTCAACATGCTCAATAGCTCTAAGTGATCCTCCACCAAGGTATCAATCCTATTGACTTCATGCACTTCCTCATCGTCCCCCGGTTGTTTGCACAAAATGAATACATTGAGGTCTATAGCCGTATTCCCGAATGCAAGCTTCATAAGACCATTCCTGCAATTAATCACAACATTAGAAGTAGAAAAGAATGGCATTCCCAGTATGATAGGAATTCGTGAGCTAGGGTTAGCAACTGGATAAGTGTCAAGTAAAATAAAATCAATAGGAAATAGAAATTATCAACTTGAACTAAGACATCCTCAACTACTCCCCTTGGTGTTCTAACGCTACAATCCGCCAATTAAAGAATGATTGGAGTTGGCTTTAACTCTTCAAGTTGGAGTTATTGGTACACCAAATAGGGTAGGAGATTGACACTTGCCTCCCCAGTCAAGGAGTGTTTGCTCCACCTGGAAATTTCTTGTTGTAATGGCTATGGTTGGGTAGCCGAGGTCTTTCAACTTTGGCAGTGTGTTGGTCCTCAAGATTGAGCTCACTTGCTCAGTGAGGAATGCCTTCTTGTGAACATTCAACTTCCTCTTCACTATGCACAAGTCCTTCAAGATCATGACACATGAAGGGATTTGTTTTATGGCATCGAGGAGTGGGATGTTGATCTTTACCTACTTAAACATCTCAATAATGTTAGAATAATTAGCCACCTTGGCGGGTTGATTTGACTTTTTGTGTGGTATCAGATTTATATTATACACCCAAGTATAAATGGTCGAATTGTAGTTTTCTCGATTTAAGTCCAAGATCAATCCCATGAAGAGTTTTAATAAGTAGGAAATAAGATGAAAATATTGCAGCTGTTGTTTAAAATAGGAGAGCTTGAGATAGCTTGTGATGTGAGCTTAGATTGATAACTAGTCTAAATAAATGGTTGTTTGCAGATAAATTGTGAGAAGACAATAATATAAAAAGTATCCTTCAGTTTAAGGATCATATATGCTTTATATTGGTTAAATACTGGAAATATCACATTACAACAATTAACTTCCATTTTATTGGAAAGTCAACCGGTAGGTCTGATGTATATAGATTATACCACAACAACTTTTTAGGTTAGCTGGTGGTATACGTGTGTCAATTGACTAACCCTAATAACCTAGAAGGACAAACCATTCATGAGGAATATTTGAGTTACTCAGTTGACCATATGATAGTAAGTAGGTGCATAATAAATCATAACACAATAACTTCTTAGGTTAGCTGGTCATATACATGTGTCAATTGACTAACCCTAATAACCCAGAAGGACAAGTCATTCATGAGGATCATTTGAATTACTCAATTGACAATATTATAATATGTAAGTACATAATAAACCATAACACAACAACTTCTTAGGTTAGCTGGTGATATTAATAGGTTATAACACATCAACTTCTTAGGTTTGCTGGTTATAATATATACCAGTTAAACAATCCTAGTAATCCAGAAGGACAAGCCATTCATGAGGATCACTTAGAACGTTAGTCTGATGATTATATCATGCTACATTGAAACACCCTCAGTGCTCCTTTGGAGGTCAAGCCATACCGGTGGAACACCGTAGATATTCTACTAGCAATATTAATATGTATACCAATTAAACAACCTTAGTAATCTAGAAGGACAAGTCATTCATGAGGATCACTTAAGTCATTAATTTGATAGTTTTATATACCATGCAACTATTAAAACATCCTTAGTGCTCCTTTGGAGGTCAAGCCATACCGATGGAACACCGTAGATATTTAACCGGCAGGTTGATGATGCACTAATGACATAATTCCGGGCCATCACTCCCAATTACGTACATCACTGTATCATACATTAAGTATATAATAGATATATATAACTTAATAAAACATCAACATTTTCAAAAGTTAACCAATATTATACATATGTTTACCTCTCACTGAAAGATATAAGTAACTACTCACACCCCATTACTACAAACACACAAGGAGTGCATGTAGTTTTCATTACAACAGTAATTAAAATACAAACTTGGACACTTATTTCACAATGAACAACTAAATTACAACCACCTTTCTTATCAGTTAAGAAAAAAAAGTGGCGACAGTTCAACTATCTGAATAGAAAGATAACACAGAAATGTAGAAATATAGAGTTTTGGTTGAAGAGTATAACGGACATGATTGGGTATTACTTTTTCTTTCTCTCTTTCTTTTTCTCTTTGGATTTCTCTTTGGAGCTCCCCTAGTTGGCCGTCTAACTCAATAACAAGTAGGTCATGCATATGTATAGGCTACAACAAGCATGAGGTGGAGAGATCATCATGAGCCACCATAGAGCACCGTTCATACGCTCCTCCACCGCCCAAATGGTGGTGCCTTGCTAATTTTTGGATGCTAATCTTCTTGTCTTGATGGCTATTCCTTGGTTGAATTATACTTTGATCCTTTGCTCTTTTAAGCTTTGACGCATTATTCCTTGTATTTTTCATCAATTCCGCATCAAACCCTGAAATTTTTAAACATATCACACATAAAACCCTAGCTCACACACAAAACTTAATTGATAGATTTTAATTGTTTTATCTTACCAATTTGACTTATTTAATGATTCTAATTCATAAACTATTTAGGGTTAATCACACTACTCAACTTAAACTTTACTAGTCCCTAGTAAACTTATAAAAACTATATAAAAATATAATACAAACAGAGGTAAAATCGTTTTTGTAGATTTTTTCACGATTTCATTTAGCATATGCAACAAGCTTTGAAACCCTAGGTGATTCCTAGTGGACGAGTTTTGTCTTGTGAAGATTTTCAGTGGAGCTACCTACAAACTTCAATAGTTAGGAGTTCATAATTCATATTTTTCACAAGTAAAATTAAATCAATATTCCTGTGCATTGCTGGAATGTCCTTTTTCTGATCACTATAAGAGTAACACACATTAGTTGTAACATTATCGATATATTTTTATAAAAACTGTGTGTGTGTGTGTGTGTTTATTGTGATTTCTTTATTTTTAAAAATCACTTAAGAAATATTACCATCTCTCATGGTAGTCGTCATGTCAATCCTCCCCTAGAATATACTCAACAAAGAATACACACATGTTATAGTGACTATTTTCTCAAAAACTACAAGTGTTTGGAATATTGGTAACAAAGCAAATGATTTCACATGTAGTTAATCAAAAGAGTGGTTATTCGAATAAAATTGGAATTTGACATAATCTCATGAAAGAATATTAACACTTTCTTAAGCATTTTATTAACATTCTCCTTTTTTGGATTTGAAAGGAGTAATACAAATGCATGATTTCTGGAATCAAAAAAGACTTTAGTAAGGTTGTAATGTGGCCATCGGGTTAAGGTTTATCAAGTGACGTTAGTGGGATTCAAATGCTGTCTTTCTTTTATATTGTGGTACACCTCTTCTTTTCTAAGACTTTGCATGTTTATTCTTTCCATTTTTCACTTTCTTGGCTTTTTACTTTCTTTCTTTTTTTCTTTGAAATTTCTTTTTCAGATTTTTCTTTTCTTTGAACCATGATCATTCTTTTTGCCCTTCCTTGTCTTCCCATATCCTGCTGATTTAGAAGAGGGTGCAAGAAAATTAGATAGCAAAGGTAGGTTTACTATATTTTTATTTGGCTCAGGTATTTCTTTGGGTTTTAAGAAAAGAATTTATATATCTTGTTAGGCTCAATCATGGCTGACTAAGGATATAATTTTGTAAAAGAAATGGTTAAAGCTTAAGATTAATCAAAGATGACCTAAGATCATTTTTCAGAAATCATATATCTGTATTATTTCTAAAAAAAATTTCAAGGACAATGCTAACAATATAATTCAATAAGCACTAATCAAAACAAAGGTAATGAGATTATTCAAAGAAAGTTTACCGTTGAATCGAAGATTCTTGTTTGAGTAGATGTAGAATATCTCTCCAAGAAAGATTGGTTCAAAATCTGCAGTAGGTTTTACATCTCTACTACATATGCAAAGAGTGTAATATTTCATAAGGTTTTTAACAATAAAGAAATATAATTGTACTTTTAAGAATAAGTTTAAACAAAAATATTAAGATAATATACAACTAAAATATGAAAATCTTGTGTGATCAGATTAAGATTATTCTTGAGAAGCCTAGGCATATTAACCTAATTTAACGGTGAATCATATGAACTAGTTTTCCTAACTTATAAGTTCCATGATTAACAAAACAAAATTAAACATAGATAAGTTCAAAACATAAATAAGTTCAATAAATAAACTAAAAGTGCATAATTTAAACGATGAGGTAAAGATAACAAAGTTTTTGTGTAGAATGTCCAACCTTTTAAGAAGTAGATGGTCCTCCTCCAAAATGCTCTAGAAGTATCCTTAACATCTCTACTTGATTTTGCTCATAATCATTCAAGCATTGATTTATTTAGGTGATGTTGGTACCAAGCTGGTTAATCGTGGTCTCCAATACTAGCATAATTTGTCTATCGGTTCTATCATCGACCGGTATGTATGGTTGATCTACTTGTGGTTCAGGCTGTAGTGGTGGGAAAAATTCTTCAGGGATGTGGAATGGCTCTTCTTCTGGTGGAGGTGGTACTTCTTGTTATTCCTTCGGTTGTCCTCCATCCTTTTCTTCAATGAAGTTTTATCTAACGGTCCAGCATGTTCCACTGTTTTCCATATTGGATCAACAATTACTCCCTTATTCCTGCATAACTGAGAAACTAACATAGAATATGGAAGTGAGGGTTTCTTTCTATCCACTATAAACAACATTTGATCCATGATTAAGTTTGGAAGATCAATTGTGCGTCTCATTCCAAAAGCATATACAAAGTAGGCCTGCTCTGTATAAATCTGATTTTTTTGAACTCGGGGTAGCAAACTGTTCACTGTTATAAAATTCAAAATTTGGTATTTGTCGATCAGATCCCCTTGCTTTATATATTTATTTGGTCTACTCCAAAAAAACCTTGGATTACCCGTCAATTCTCTCCCTATGGTTGTTAAATCAGGCAATTCAATATAAGGATATTGCGGGTTTTTCTGGTCTTTGCATGGGCTCAAAAATTTTGGCTATAACAGCCGTTGTAACTTGAAAAACAATACCTCATACGAACACACACAATTGTCTTTCTATAATTATCTCAACATTACTATAAAATTCACGGACCAAACAATCCTAAGTAGGCACAATAAATCTAACATAATGTAACCATCCTCTTTTAGCAAGAATATTTCTTACTCCTATGTTCTCAAAATCTTCATAAATAACTGGCATTTCAGAAATGATAGTTTTAGATATAAAATTAGCACCATACCAGGTCTGTTGTTCAAAATTTTCAAACATCACCTCATCGAAGATATTTCCTGGTCCAGGTGGTTATGGAGGTGCTTGAGGTGGTTGAGGTTGATCCCTTTGTGTACGACTTAAAGATCCTCTCGTTTGTCATCTTAAATCCATGTTTTTCTTGATTTTTCTTCAAATACTCAGTTTTGACTAATTTCAATCGATAGAAACCTTCAAAATGTGATGGGTAAGTGAATAATTGGAACAAATTTGAAAATAAATGGTTGAGTGTAGCAGATTTGACACAAATTTCTTGGAGAAACTCGATTTTTTTGAATTTTGCTTGTGAGGGAAATGAACTGATCGATTTTTTTTACATGGAGGTAATATATATGTACACACTGTTGTCCGAACGTTAGCTGACGCCCCTAAAATCGAGGGCATTATTTAACCCGTTGACCACCCGTCAACCCGCGGAATTGCCTGTGAGTGTCACTTGATCCGACATTACGCTATTATTATTCCATTACTTGAAATTTTAACTCACATGTATTACCCGTGTTCTTTTAATCATTTAATCCAACCAAAGTCCAATATACCCCATTTAATGTCCATTTGTATCATTGGAACCGAGGAAAACAAAGCCCAAAAGTATGGTAAAATAATTTAAAATTTTCAGATTTTAGGAGACAATACCAGTACTGCGTACCGGTATGGTTTACCTTCTGGACAGACAGTACCTGTACAATTTTCCTTTTGCACAGACTGTACCGGTATGCAATACCGGTACACTTTGTCCAGTTTTGCCCAATTCACCTGTTTTCGATTTTAATCCATTCCAAAACCTACATTTTTCATCCAAAACATACTAAATCATGTTTTTCACATACAACCTAATATATACAACGTCTAATACAATTCATTTCCATACATTTACATGCCAAATGGGTTTTAAACAAAAGTTTTTATAAAAACTTGTATAGGGTGAGCCAAGCCCATTAGAGTATTTCTTACAGAGGATACTCCCCAACCTAAGTGCATATGCAATGTTCCCATACAACAATTCACAACCAACCACATTCCAAACAAGTGTACATCATTCAATTTTGGAATCTTAGCAATGTCATGCCATGAAATGAGATGAGACTCAATCGTCCAACTCAACCCGAGCCCTTTCTAACTCTTTTTCCCCATGTAATGCCATGGTTTTTTTAAAAATGGGCTTCCAAGCCCTCACCATTGGTTTCACTCACCCAATGACTATTTGAAAATTTTTGGGTCTTTCTTAGGGTGGGTATTTATGGATTTGCACCAACGGTGACCCAACTGATATGAAATTTATGGATTTTCACCAACGGTTCCGCGTACACCGACACACTTTATGGGCTCTTATACCAACGGAAGTTTGTATCCGAATCACCAGGTCTCTCACTCGAGGGATAGTGTAGCCCTTCTTGCAAACCCTAACCCAATTCTTTTTCATGCAACTTGCGACTCAGTCGGATATCCAATCCAAATTTCCCGAGGCCACCCATCATCCACCTATTTGGTGTTTGATATCAACCATACACACACACACCCACACACATGGTTATGGATGCGATTTTTCCATGCAAATGCAATGTAATGCTCCATTGCTATTTCAATCATGTCCATATGTAAAGAATGTTATATGAGCAACTTTAAACATATAAGTACATATCCCATGATAATTTACATCTCATGCATACAATTACCAACTTCATCACAATGTTAATACATCAATAAGCATATATCAACATTCTGTTTTCCAACAACAATCACTAGCATGTTATTACATAATATAAGCCAATAACACACTTCAATCCCCATGGCATAATTTAAACACATAGCATGCCCACAATCACATCTCCATGAAATTACACAAGTAATTACCATATATCAATTCCAAGCTAGGAAGCTATTTTAACCCATTTCTATATCCATTTTTATCCCCATTCCATCAATTTCGCAAGCATAGGTACATGATATAGCATTTTATAAATCCATCCATTACATATAGACAACTTAGGTTGTAAATAAACCTAAGTAGGAAGGAACCCTACCTCTTGAAGCGTGAAATCACGTTGGAAAGCTCCAAGAACCCAAAACAAGCTAGAATCTCCTCTTCCCAAAAATTCCATCCTTGGAACCTCGCCCAAAACTGACCTCCTTGGTATGGTTTTGTAGCCCACGTCGAGGAGAACAACTTTCCTTCTTGGCCCGAGCGGATTCGACCACTCAATCTCTGTAGATCTTAGAGAGAAGGTGGAGAAATTTTCTCTTTTCTCTCCCTTCTCTATCAGCTAACCAGTTGAACACAAAATGAAGCCAAAAATTAGATTTTCCCCCTTATTTATAGTCTTAGAATACTTGGCCCACAATTGGCCACACAGCTCCCTTTTTTCTGAGTCCATTTTAACCCCGAAACGATTAAATTTTATCCCGGTTCAAGTTCAAATTAATTTTATTTTAATTTGCCTTAAATTATTTTTTAAATTTTTAAATTTTATTAGAAATCCCGTTTTTAGGTCACTCGAGACTCAATCGTCTCGCAAAACGCAAAACATCTGACTATCTCGGAATTCGATTAAATTTGTCTGGGTAACTAGATTTCGCGAGACAAATCCAATGATGAGGTCCATTTCGTCATCCGAGTTCAAGAAAATTTTAGGTTTATAACCCGTACTGTAGTGAGAAATTACCATTTTATCCTTTCTCATAAAAGCTTAAATTTACTCGGATTTTACATTCTTCCTCCTTAAAAGAATTTCGTCCCCAAAATTCATACACACTTAATCGCATGCATATGCAACAGTAAGATTATACTAGAAATTATAAAACTTGTACCTCCATCCTCGAACAGGAACGGATAGTTGGTACGTATGGTATCCTCAAGCTCCCATGTCGCATCCTTCACTCCTCAGTGCTGCCATAGCACCTTCACTAGCCTTACAGTCTTGCCCCGCAAGACCTGTTCTCGGCTATCCATGATATGCACCGATCCCTCCTCAAAGGTCCCATCTGCGTCAATAATCATCTCACCCCAATCCACCACATGTGTCGGATCTGGAGTATACTTCCGGAGTATAGAGACATGAAACACCACGTGAACACCCAATAAATTTGGCAATAACGCCAATCGGTAAGCCACTGTACCCACCCTCTCGAGTACCTTGAAGGGCCCAATAAATCTCAGCGACAGCTTCCCTCATTTTCTGAACCTGACCACTCCTCTCTTAAGCATCAACTTCAAGAAGACGTGTTCTCCTACCTCAAACTTTAGAGGTTGTCGCCGTCTGTCAGCATAGCTCTTATGTTGTCTCTGTGTTGTAAGAAGATGCTTCTAAATCAAGTCCACCTTCTCCGAGGTGTCTCTAATCAAATTCAGACCCGTATAGGGTCTCTCTCCCACCTCCGTCCAATAAACTGGAGAACAACAAGGCCTTTCATAAAGTGTCTCATAGGGTGCCATCTGTATGCTCGCCTGATAACTGTTATTGTAGGTGAATTCTTCTAAGGGTAAGTGATCTTCCCAGCTACCCTTGAGATCTAGGATGTATGCCCGCAACATGTCCTTTAATATCTGGATAGTTCTCTTCGACTAATCGTCTGTCTAGGGATGAAATGATGTACTCATCGTCCACTGAGTCCCCATAGCCCGTTGGAAGCTCTCCCAAAAGTGGGCGGTGAAACTAGGATCCCAATCCGATACTATAGATACGGGCACCCCATGCAACCTCACAATCTCCCGTATGTACAATCTACAGAATTCCTCTAGTCAGAAGGTCATTCGCATCACAAAAAAGTGCGCTGACTTTGTAAGTCGGTCCACTATCACCCACACCGCATCATGTCCCCGTAATATCCATGGCAAGTAGGTCACAAAATCCATGGTGATATGCTCCCACTTCCACTCAGCTACCTCCAAAGGATGAAGCAACCCCGCTGGTCTCTAGTGCTCAGCCTTAACCTGTTGACACGTGAGGCATCTACTAACAAAGTCACCAACCTGTCGCTTCATCCCACTCCAATAATACTGGCGACGAAGATCATGATACATCTTTGTGCCACCTAGATGCACCGCAAATTTGGAGCAGTGGAACTCCCTAAGGATCTCTTTTCTCAGATCCGCTAACTTGAGAACTACAACCCTTCCCCTATACCGAAGGCTATCATTTGAGTGAATGGCTCAACTCTCATCACTGGTACCCGCCTACATTCGGTCCTTGATGGATAATAACTCGGGGTCCTATCTCTGGGACTCAATCACCCTGCTCAATAGGGAAGGCATAGCCACTAAGCTCCCTAAAATGCCCTGAGCTTGATCCTTGTAGTGTAGCCCGAACTGTCCTACAATCTAAAGCATCTCCTACTCCCGGGAAGCCACACTAGCCAAGACTCCCCTTGACTTTCGGCTAAGTGCATCAGCCACCACATTTGCCTTATCGGGATGGTAATGCAAAGTGAAGTCGTAGTCCTCAAATAACTCCATCCACCTGCATTGCCTCATATTGAGGTCCCGTTGTGTAAATATGTACTTTAGACTCTTATGGTCCGAAAACACTTCGAACTGCTCACCGTATAGATAGTAGCGCCAAGCTTTCAAAGCAAAAACAATGGTCGCCAACTCCATGTCATGTGTCGGATAATTTTGCTTGTGATTCTTTAACTACCAAGAACCATAAGCTGCTACCCTCCCAGACTGCATTAAACACAACCAAGTCCGTCTTTCAAGGCATCACAATACATCGTGTACCTCTGTCCCTTTCTGGAACTATCAGAATAGGAGCCGAAGTAAGCCTCCTTTTTAATTCCTGGAATGCCTTCTCACAAGAATCATTCCACTCAAACTTGACCTCCTTCCGGGTCAATCTTATCATAGGTGCAGCTAATCAAGATAAGTCCTCAATGAACCTCTGGTAATACTCTGTCAATCCCAATAAATTACGTATCTCAAAGACTGACTTTGGTCTCTCCCAATTTATGACTACCTCAACTTTATCTGGGTCTACGGATACACCCGAAGCCGACACGACGTGTCCTAAAAATTTCACCTTAGTAAGCCAAAATTCACATTTGCTGAACTTGGCATACAATTGATGATCTCTCAAGGTCTGGAGAACAACCCTCAAGTGACCCTCATGCTCCTCCTCAGACTTGGAGTAGATCAAGCTGTCGTCAACAGAGACCACGACGAACTGATCAAGGTAGGGTTAAAACACCCTATGCATGAGATCCATAAATGCCGCTGGGGCATTCATCAATCCGAAGGGCATCACTATGAACTCGAAATACCCATACCGCATTCTGAACATTGTCTTAGGGATATCCTCATCCCTAACCCTTAACTGAGGGTAACCCGTGCATAGATCTATCTTGGAGTAGACCCGTGCCCCTCTCAATTGATCAAACAAGTCATCAATCCTCGACAAAGGGTACCTGTTCTTGAGAGTAACCCTATTCAACTGCCAATAGTCGATTCACAACTGAAGAGTCTTATCCTTCTTCTTGGCAAACAACACCGGAGCACCCCAAGGTGAAGTGCTCAGTCTAATAAACCCCTTGTCCGACAACTCCTGTAACTGGACCTTGAGTAATTGCAACTTAGCTGGCGCCATTCTATGCGGAGTCATAGAAATAGGAGATGTACCAAGATGTAACTCAATGTTGAAGTTTATATCCCTATGGGGAGGTAATCCCGGTAGCTCGTCCAAAAAAACGTCCTCATACCCACAAACAACCCGAGGTAGGCCCAATTCCTGTCTCACCTCATCTTCTAAGGTAAGGCTTGCAAGTCATCCCATTAACTGCCCATGCCATCTAGAGTCATACATGACTTGGGATAAGGCATCATGTTTTTCCTCCTAAAACTTGAAACATACACCATCCGGCGTATAAGTAGTGACCCTCTTTCGATCACAATCAATGACAACTCAGTGTGCCACCAACCAGTCCATCCCAATGATGACATCAAATTCCAACATGTTCATGACTCTGAGGTCCACGATGAGTAGAATCCCTGAGATCTCTAACTCACAACCCCGACATATTTGATTAACACTCACCCTAGCCCTAGGGGTGAATTCACATACAATGGCTCTTCCAAGGTATCAACCTCTAAGTCCAAATCTCTCACGCATGATGCAGAAATGAATGAATGCGATGCACCAGAGTCAAATAACACCCTAGCCCATAAGCGAGAGAGTAGAAACGTACCCTAGATGACCGACTGGTCCATTGGCTTATTCTGAGGTGTGATAGCGTAGACATGCCCCTAGGTCCCCGAAGTCCCGACTTGCATGTCCTGTCCTCAGCCTTAACCCATGTCCTGGCCTATCTGGCTTGATTACAGAGTCCCCGCTCGTACAGTGGTAGGGGCCTGAGTAGCACCCTAGAACTGATACTGGTTTCCCTGACCCATAGTGGGGTAGGGAGGAACAAAATAAGCCTGTGGCTGCCCCACTAATGACTGGGACTAAGATGTCCCATAGCCCTGGGATCTCTACCTCTAAGGCCAATCCCGTTTCATATGACCTAGCTGGTGACAATGAAAACAAGTCTTCTGACCTGCCTCATATGTTGTCCTCAGATTTCTCCCGTCTTGGGAGGATCGACCTTGGCCTTGGCCCTGATAGCCACGGCCCTGTCCTTGCTGTTCTTGTAGAGGAGAAGTCCTCTGCCTCTTTCCCGAGCTAGAAGAAGAGGATTGACCCTCATTCTTCTTGTCCTTAGCACTCGACTCCTGGATGCTCCTTGCGTCATCAATCTCTCTCTCAATGGCCATAGCTGTCTCGACCATCAAGTCCAAATCTTGCAAGCGAAGGCCCCCAATTTTTCCCTTGATGGATAATTTCAAACCATCATCGAACTTCCTCACCTTGACCATATTCATGGCCACGTAATCATCGGCAAAATGAGCTAATTCGATAAACTTAGCCACGTACTCCATCACCATCATTATTCCTTATTTCAACTCCAAGAATTTCTGAGCCTTTGCATGTCGTGCGGCTACCGCGAAATACTTACCCATGAAGAGCTCACGGAGCTCTCCCCATGTCATGGTCGCTAAGTCCTTTGCGTCCTTCACCCAATCCCACCATAATTGGGCCTATCCCTCTAGCTGGAATGCAACTAGCCTTATCTTCAAGGCATCGAAGGTGATCTCCATAGCCTCTAAAACCTTGTCGACTTGCAAGAACCAATGGTCGGCCACCATCGGATCCGTCCCTCCCTTGAATATCAGAGGCTTGTGTGCCTTGAACTTTTGGAGGTTACTCGTGCCTCCTTGCCCCACATTTGCACTAGCATGTGCAATGGCAGCTGCTGCAGTACCAATAGCCTCTATGAAGGCCTGTTGGTCTAAGGCTGGTGGTGTCTGGTCGTTGTTCCACCCACCGCCTCGGCGTCCTCTTCCTCTACTAGCCATCTACACACATGTTAGATAACAATAAAGCACCAATTTAGTATCCCAAAGTAGGGACCAACTTTGAACTATGGAATTTATCTCCTTGTCTCCCTAGTAGAGCTTATGCCTCTCACTAGTAGACCTTTACACCTTGAACTATCCCGTTCCCTTGTTTTTTGACTCCCAAGATTATGTTTTCTAACCCTAGTGTCACTTTTTTTCAAATACATTTTACCATGTATATCTTTCACATAATTCATATCACATAACATGTAGCACGAAGCATTTAAGCACTTAATCATGAATGCATAATGCATGCAATGGTCTAAACCCATGCCCAACAGCCCTAGGTAAATCGTATACCTACGCTTCGATACCAAACTGTCACGCCTTTAAAACTGGGGGTAATTATTTAACCCGTTGATCACCCGTCAACCCGCGGAATTGCCCGTGAGTGTCGCTTGATCCGACATCATGCTATTATTATTCCATTACCTGAAATTTTAACTCACACGTATTACCCATGTTCATTTAATCATTTAATCTAACCAAGGTCCAATATACCACATTTAATGTCCATTTGTATCATTGGAACCAAGGAAAACAAAGCCTAAAAGCATGGCAAAATAATTTAAAATTTTCAGATTTTAGGAGACAGTACCAATATTGCGTACCGATACGGTTTGCCTTCTGGATAGATAGTACTGGTACGATTTTCCTTCTAGGCAGACTGTACCGGTACGCAGTATCGGTACACTTTATCCAGTTTTGCCCAATTCACCTATTTTCGATTTTTAACCCATTCCAAAACCTACATTTTTCATCCAAAACATACTAAATCATGTTTTTCACATATAACCTAATATATACAATGTCTAATACAACTCATTCCATACATTTACATGCCAAATGGGTTTTAAACAAAAGTTTTACAAAAACTTATTTTCAAAAGTCACAACCCGACTTTTCTTCATCATTGATGCCCCGAATGAGTGCCATCCACCGGAGTGTAGTCCACACCAGAAATATTTTCCCGTAGACGGTGAGCCAAGCCTAGTAGAGTATTTCCTACAGAGGCTACTCCCCAACCAATGTGCATATGCAATGTTCCCATGCAACATTCCAAACAAATGTACATCATTCAATTTTGGAATTTTAGCAATGTCATACCATGAAATGAGATGAGACTCAATCATGCAACTCAACCCGAGCCCTTTCTGACTCTTTTTCCCCATGTAATACCATGATTTTTTAAAACCAGGCTTCCAAGCCCTCGCCATTGGTTTCACTCACCCAATGGCTATTTGAAAATTTTCGGGTCTTTCTTGGGGTGGGTATTTATGGACTTACACCAACGGTCACCCAACTAACACGGAATTGATGGACTTTCACCAACAGTTCCGTATACACCGACACACTTTATAAGCTCTTATACCAATGAAAGTACGTGTCCAAATCACCTGGTCTCTCATCCGAGGGATAGTCTAGCCCTTCTTGCTAACCCCGACCTAATTCTTTTTCATACAACTGTGCGACTCAGCCGGATATCCAATTCAACTTTTTCGAGCCCACCCTTTATCCACCTATTTGGTGTTTGATATCAACCGTGCACACACACACACCCGCACACATGGCTATGGATAAGATTTTTTTGTGCAAATGCAATGTAATGCTCCATTGCTATTTCAATATCATGCCCATGTGTAAAGAATGTCATATGAGCAACTTTAAACACATAAGTACATATCCCATGGTAATTTACGTCTCATGCATACAATTACCAACTTTATCACAATGTTAATACATCAATAAGCATATATCAACATTTTGTTTTCCAACAACAATCACTAGCATGTTATTACATAATATAAGCCAATAACAAACTTCAATCCCCATGGCATAATTTAAACACATAGCATGCCCACAATCCCATCTCCATGGAATTACAAAAGTAATTGTCATATATCAATTTCAAGCTAGGAAGCTATTTTAACCCATTTCTATATCTATTTTCATACCCATTTCATCAATTTCACAAGCATAGGTACATGATATTGCATTTTATAAATCCACCCATTACATATAGACAACCTAGGTTGTAAATAAACCTAAGTAGGAAGGAACCCTACCTCTTGAAGCGTGAAATCACGTTAGAAAGCTCCAAGAACCCAAAACAAGCTAGAATCTCCTCTTCCCAAAAATCCCATCCTTGGAATCTCGCCCAAAATCAACCTCCTTGGTATGGTTTTGTAGCCAACGTCGAGGAGAACAAATTTCCTTCTTGGCTCGAGCAGATTCAACTACTCAATCTCCGTAGATCTTTGAGAGAAGGTGAAAAAATTCTCTCTTTTCCCTCTCTTCTCTATCGGCTAACTGGCTAAACACAAAATGAGGCCAAAAACTAGATTTTCCCCCTTATTTATAGTCTTAGAATACTTGACCCACAATTGGCCACACAATCCTCTTTCTTCTGGGTCCATTTTAACCCCGAAACGATTAAATTTCGTTTCGATTCAAGTTCAAATTAATTTTATTTTAATTTACCTTAAATTATTTTCTAACTTCCAAAATTTTATTAGAAATCCTGTTTCTAGGTCACCCGAGACTTGATCGCCTCGTAAAACGTAAAAAATTTGACTATCTCGAAATTCGATGAAATTTGACTGGGTAACTAGATTTTACGAGATGAATTCAACGATGAGGTCCGTTTAGTCATCTGAGTTCAAAGAAATTTCAGGTTTACAACTCATACTGTAGTGACAAATTACCATTTTGACATTTCTCATAAAAGTTTAAATTTACCCGGGATTTACACTAGCCCCACCATTCGGACTGTTCTGGATCACTGATTTTTACTTTGCGAACTGTGGGCTGCTTCGTCTGATTTTCTAAAATTCTGCTTTCTTCCTTGTAATTTCCTGCAATTTACAAAATTAAATACAACTTCATCTATTCTACAAGACTTTACTAACCACTCTTTTTTTTGTCCCCAAAAAATTGGTTGTTTTTTTTTATTTGTTATTTATTATTTACTAATTTTCTCAGTTAATATATAGCTATTTACATTTATGTACAATTATTTACAATTATGTATAAATATTCTAAAATTATACATCATTTGATCATATTGATTTAGAGTCAGAACTATCTGGATCAATAATACTAGTGACACGATTAACTTCATTTCTTGCATATCTTGTTAACATTAGGGTAGAATAGCATGGCGTCTCAGGGTACTCCTTACTCTGCCCATACCTAATCCATCGGAGACAATCTAACGCTCGAGCAGAAATTGGTTCTGCACTGATTATATTGTTTTGAGTGTTCTAAATGACCACATCTTACACATCCACTGAGATGCTTTGATCTTCAATGTTTACCAAATGTACTTGTTCCGCATAGAGGTCTTGGTTGACTTTCATAAATTTTTAAATTTCTAACTTTTCTAGCTTTTTGCATGATCAGTGCATGTATATCTTATGGAAGCTGACGCAATAGAATTAAAATTAACCAAAATAGTTTCTCATCCATTGTACAATTTTTTTTTAAACGAAAATTGACTCGCTACCTAGGTTTTTAACGTCTGCCAGTCATAAAGACGAATGAAATTTATTTATTTATTTTATTATTATTTTATTTTATTTTATTAAAACATTAAACACAAATATAATTACATTCACATCTAAGTGAGTTTACACATAAGTAAATCTATATCCATACCTCCCCAACTTAAATTAGACATTATTTGTAATGTATAAAACAGTGATAATCAATACTGATAATAAGAACCAACAATCTATTGTCTTTTAGCGATTAGGATATCTGGCTTTTACTTAGGAGATTTAATCTGTCAAATAAATTACAACTAATTAGGAATATTATTTATTAATCAAACAACAATATAATCTTTAGAGTACATACCTGTGAATCGGGGGTCCCGTTGACCATCTGTCAACCCGCGAAAATACCCGTGAATGTCGCGTAGCTCGACATCGTCCATCACATCCCTGTAACCGGGATCATAACTTACACATATAATCCGTGTTCCTTTAATCATTTAATTCAATGGAGGTCCAATAAGCCTCAATATACCTCATTTAATGTTCATTTGTATCGTTGGAACTAAAGAAGACAAAGTTCAAAAGGTTAGCAAAATAATTTAAAATTTTCAGATTTTGGGAGATAGTACCGGTACGCTTTTCCTTCGGGCAGACTGTACCAGTACGTAGAACCGGTACACTTTGTCTACTTTTGCCCAAATTCACCTATTGTCGATTATAATCCATTCCAAAAACCTACATTTTTCATCCAAAACATGTATAAGGATATTTTCTACAATATACATGATTCATACAAGTTCTATTACATGCATTTACATAATTTACATGTCAAAATGGCATTTAACCAAAGTTTTTACAAAATTTGTTTCCAAAAGCCACAAACCGGCTTTTCTTCGTAATTGAGGCCCCGAATCTGAGTCCTCCACCGGTACGAACTCCGCACCTGAAATGTGTTCTCGTATAGGGTGAGCTAACGCCCAGTAGAATATTTCCTATAAAGGCTACTCCCCAACCTAAGTGCAAATGTAATGTTCATATACAACTTTTTTCAACAACAATCATTCCAACCAATATTTATGCAAATCAATGTTGGAATCAACATGTCATGCCATAATGTGAGATGAGACCCACTCATGCAATTTAACCCCGAGTCTTCACTGACTCCCACTACACAATGCAATGTGTATGTGTAATGAATCCGTCAATTGATGAAAAATGCATCCAATGATTGTTTAAAATAAAAGTGATGCATTTGTAAAACCAAATGATTGTGGGTGTTACCCATTAAATGGATAATTTTATAAAACAAACTCTTGTGTCATTGTTGGGTAACGGATTTTGGAATCTTACCGCCGGCTCCGTACGCCTTTCTACACTTTTGGACTTGCACCGACAGAGTGTATGAACCAGTAGCCGAGCCTTGCACCCGTGGACGTGTCTAGCCCTTCTTGCTATACCCGATGCAAGTTTTTTTTTTTCATGCATCCATGGAACTCTGTTGAATCGAGGTCCAACAGTACCGAGCCCACTTGTCACCGTGCGACTTAGTCGGACATTCAATCCAATTTTCCCGAGCCCACCCATCATCCACCTACGTGGTATTTGATGCCAACCATGCACTCACACCCATGAAATGCGATGTCTACGTGCATATACAATGTAATGCATCATTGCTATTCCAATATCATGCCCACATGTAATGAATGTCATATGAGCAATTTGAAACCACATGTCTACATGTTCCATGGAGATTCATATCATATGCATATAAATTTCATAAATCATCACAATGTCAATGTCTTAGTGAGCGCATATCAACATTTTTTTCTAACACATTTTCTAAGCATGTTATACAACATCATGTCATAATAACTTAATCCACATATAGGCATTTTGGCAAACATCTTCAAGGCAGCAATTCATGTTATCACATAAGAATTTCCACCTCAACCACAAAGCATAATATAAAACATATAGCATGCTCATATAATCACTTTTCCCTTGGAATTACTAAACAAGAAATTTTTACATCACAATTTCGAGCTAGGAAATTCTATTCCAACCCATTGCATACTCGTTTTCCTTACCCATTTTACCCATGTCATATGCATAAATGAGTGAAATATATATTCCCTTTTAACCCACACATTTTATATAACACTACAAGCGAAAAATGAACCAAAGTAGGAGAACCCCTACCTCTAGAAACATAAAATGATGTTGGGAAGCCCTAAGAACTCAAAACAACCTTGAATCCTCACTTCCCAAAAATCTCATTTTTTAACCTTCGGTGAAACCCGTCGTTTTTGTTGTGGTCACGTAGCCCTCGGCGAGGAGAACAACTTTTGTTCTTACCCCGAGTGGATTTGAGCACCGTGGAGTCGTAAATTGTAGAGAGAAGTGGAGAGCTCCTCCCTTTTCCCCCTCTTCCCCTCTCACGTTAACTGGCTGAATAAATGAGAGAAAATCTATTTTTTTCCCCTATTTATACTCTTCGGATACTTGGCCCACAACGTGCCACATAGCCCTTTTATTTTTGGGTCAGTTTTTATCACAAAACGATTAAATTTCGTCCCGGTTCAAGTTCAAATTAATTATATTTTTATTTGGCTTTAACTATTTCTCAAATTTTAAAATTTTATTGAAAATCTCATTTTTGGGTCACCCGAGACTTGATCACCTCGTAAAACATAAAAAATCCGACTATCTCAGAATTCGATGAAATTTGACGTGGTAACTAGATTTCACGAGACGAATCCAACAGTGATGTCCATTTTACCATCCGAGATCTAGAAAAATTCAGGTCTCTAACCCATACTATAGCGATAAAATTACCGTTTTGCCCTTATTTTCAAAATTTTAAATTTACCGGGTTTTGCATTCTTTTCCCCTTAAAAGAATTTCGTCCCCGAAATTCACATACATATATACATTCAAACACATGCATATGAAACAATGACAGTATAATTAAAATTATAAAACTTGTACCTCCATTCTCGAACAGGAACGGATAGTTGGTACGTATAGTGTCCTCACGCTCCCATGTCGCCTCCTCTATGCCCCAGTGCTGCCACTGCACCTTCACTAGCCGCACAGTCTTGTCTCACAAAACTTGCTCCTGGCTATCCATGATGCTCACCGGTCCCTCCTCATAGGTCCCATCAGCATCAACCACAAGTTCTCCCCAATCCACCACATGAGTCAGATCTGGGGTGTATTTTTGGAGCATAGAGACATAGAATATTGTATGAACACCTGATAGATTTGGCGATAAATGCCAACTGGTAAGCAATTGTACCCACCCTCTCAAGTACCTCGAAGGGCCCAATATACCTCACGATAGCTTCCCCTGCTTACCAAACCTGACCACTCCTCTGTTAGGCATCACCTTCAAGAAGACATGATCTCCTACCTCAAACTCTAGAGGTTGCCACCGTCTGTCGGTGTAGCTCTTCTGTCGGCTTTGAGCCCTGAGAAGACGTTTTCGAATCAAGTCCACCTTCTCTTAGGTGTCTCTGATCAAATTTGGACCCGTAGAGGGTCTCTCTCCCACCTCTGTCCAATAAACCAGAGATTGACACAACCTCTCATATAATGCCTCATAGGGTGCTATCTATATGCTCGCCTGGTAACTGTTGTAGGCAAACTCTACTAAGGGCAAGTGATCTTCCTAGCTACCCTTGAGATCTAGGACACATGCCCATAGCATGTCCTCTAACGTCTGAATAGTCCTCTCAGACTGACCATCTGTCTGGGGTTGAAAAACAGTGCTCATCATCAACTGTGTTCCCATAGCTCGCTGGAAACTCTCCCAAAAATGAGCCGTGAACCTAGGATCCCAATCCGATACTATAGATACGGGCACCCCATGCAATCGTACAATCTCCTGTATGTACAACCTGTAGAATTTCTCCAGTGTGAAGGTCATCTGCACAGCTAAAAAGTGTGCCGACTTCGTAAGCCGATCTACTATCACCCACACTGCGTCATGTCCCCGCGATGTCCGTGGCAAGTGAGTCACAAAACCCATCGTGACATGCTCCCAGTTCCACTTAGCTACCTCCAAGGGCTAGAGTAATCCCGCTGGTCTCTGGTGCTCAGCCTTAACCTGCTGACACGTAAGACATCGGCTAACAAAGTCTCCAACATCTATTTTATTTTCGCTCCAATAATACTGGCGACGAAGATCATGGTACATCTTTGTGCCACCTGGATGTACAGCAAATCGGGAGTAGTGGAACTCCCTGAGAATCTTCTCTCTGAGCTCCGCCGATTGGGGAACCATAATCCTCCCCCTAAATCGAAGACCACCATCTGAATGAATGGTCCAGCCCTCGTCACCCGAACTTGCCTGTACTCAGTCCCTGATGAATGATAACTCTGTATCCAACCCTTGAGACTTAATCACCCTGCTCAGTAGGGAAGGTGTAGCCACCAAACTCCCCAAAACGCCTTGAGTTTAACCCATGTATCGTAGCCCGAACTGCCCTACAGTCTCGAGTATCTACCACTCCTTGGAAGCCACACTAGCCAAGACGCCCCGTGACTTCTTGTTGAGTGCATCAGCCACCACATTTGCCTTACTAGGATGGTAATGCAAAGTGAAGTCATAGTCCTCTAGGAACTCCATCCACCTGGGCTGCCTCATGTTGAGATCCCGCTGTATGAAGATATACTTCAGACTTTTATGGTCTGAAAACACCCCAAATTGTTCACCATCTAGATAGTAACGCCAAGCCTTCAAGGCAAAGACAATGGCCACCAACTCCATGTCATGCGTGGAGTAATTCTGCTCGTGATTCTTTAACTGTTAAGAACCATAAGCTACTATCCTCCCAGACTGCATCAAAACACATCCAAGTTCGTCCTTTGAGGCATCACAATAAATTGTATACCTCTATCCCCTTTCCGGAATGATCAGAATAGGAGCTGATGTAAGCCTCCTCTTCAACTCCTAGAATGCCATCTCACAAGCATCATTCCACTTAAACTTGACCTCCTTTCAGGTTAACTTGGTCATAAGAGCAGCTAATCGAGATAAGTCCTCAATGAACGTCTTGTAGTACCCTGCCAATCCCAAGAAATTGCGTATCTCAAAGACTGACTTCGGTCTTCCCCAATTCATAACTGCTTCCACCTTTTTCGGGTCCACGGATACACCTGAAGCTGACACTACATGTCCCAAAAATTTTACATTCGTAAGCCAAAATTCACACTTGCTGAACTTGGCGTACAACCAATGATCTCTCAAGGTCTGGAGAACAACCCTCAAGTGACCCTCATGCTCCTCCTCAGACTTGGAGTAGATCAAGATGTCGTCAACAAAGACAACGACGAATTGATCTAGATAGGGTTGGAACACCCTATGCATGAGATCCATAAATGCTACTGGAGCATTCGTCAATCCGAAAGGCATGACTCTAAACTTGAAATGCCCATACCGTGTCTGAAATGGCATCTTAGGGATATCAGCCTCTCTAATCCTCAACTGATGGTAGCCTGTGCGGAGATCTATCTTGGAGTAGACCCGTGCTCCCCTCAGCTAATCAAATAGATCATCAATCCTTGGCAAATGATACCTATTCTTGATAGTAACCCTATTCAACTGTTGATAATCTATGCATAGTTGAAGGGTTTTGTCCTTCTTCTTGGCAAATAGCACTGGAGCGCCCCAAGGTGAAGTGCTCGGTCTAATGAAGCCCTTGTCTAATAATTCTTGCAACTAGATCTTGAGTTCCTGCAACTCGACTGGTGCCATCCTATGTGGAGTCATAGAAATAGGCGACGTACTGGGATGTAACTCAATGTTGAAGTCTACATCCCTATGTGGAGGTAATCCCGGTAGTTTATCTGAAAAAATATCCTCATATTCACATACAACCCGAGGTAGATCCAGCTCCTGTCTCACCTCGTCCTCCAAGATAAGGCTTGCAAGCCAACCCATCAACTATCTATGCCATCTAGAGTCATATACGACTTGAGGTAAAACATCATGCTTTTCCCCCTGGAACTTAAAACAAACATCATCCGGTGTATAAGCGGTGACCCTCTTCCTATCACAATCAATGACAACCCGATGTGCCACCAACCAATCCATCCCGAGGATCACATCAAACTCCGACATGTCCATGACCCTAAGGTCCACGGTGAGTAGAATTCCTAAGATCTCTAACTCACAACCCCGACATATCTGGTCCACCCTCACCCTAGCTCCTAGGGGGAGAATTCACATGCATTGGCTTTTCTAAGGTTTCAACCTCTAAGCCTAAGTCTTTCACATAAGATGCAATAATAAATGAATGCGATGCGCTAGAATTAAATAACACTCTAGCCCATAAGCGAGAGAGTAGGAATGTACCCTGTATCACCAACGAATCTGCCAACTCAGTCTGTGGCACCATGGCATAGACACGCCCCTGGGTCCCTGAAGTCCCGGCCTGTGAGCCCTGGCCTCAGTCTCGACCTATGCCCTAGCCCATCTGGCCTGGTGTGGAGTCCCCGCTTGTAGAGTAGTAGGGGCCTATGTAGCACCCTAGAACTGGTACTGGTTCCCCTGGCCCATGGTGTGGCAGGGAGGAATGTACTATGTCTGTGGTTTCCTCACCGAAGTCTGGGACTAAGATGAGCCATAGCCTTGGGATCCTTACCTCTAGGGACAATCCCGCTTCATATGACCCAGTTGGTGGCAATAAAAATATATCCTCTGCCCATGACATCGCCTCCAAGTTCTTGGAGTCATTTACTTAATCCCACCACACTTGGGATTCTCCTTCTAGCTAAAATGTAGCTAGAGTTATCTTCGTGGCATCAGAGGTGATCTCTATAGCCCTCAATACCTTTTCGACTTGCCGGAACCAATGGTCAGCTACCATAAGATCCGCCCTTCCTATAAAGACTGGAGGATTGTGTGCCTTGAACTTCTAGAGGTTACTTGAGCCTCCTTGTCCTCCACTTGCACCAGTCTATGCAATAGTAGCGGCTACAGCACTAGCTTGTGCAATCGTAGCAGCCGTCGCACCAGTAGCCTCCACAAAGGCTTGTTGGTCAAAGGCCGGTGGTGGTTGGTTGTTCCGTCCACCCTGACGTCCCCTCCCTCTAGTTGCCAACTACACACATGCCAGACAGCAATAGAGCATTTATTTAGTATCCCATGACAGGGACCAAACTTGAAACATTGAGATTTTTCTCCTTTTTTCCCTAGTAGAGTCTATACCACCCACTAGTAAACATTTATACCTTGAATTATCCCGTTCATTTCTTTTCCGACCCCCAAGGTTATGTTTTTTAACCCTAGTGTCCCTTTCCATATACATTTAACCATGTATATCATTCACACAATCACATAACACGTAATCATTTAACACAATGTAAGCACATAAGATGAAATGTACTATGCATGCAATGGTCTAAACCCAATGCCCATCAAGCCCTAGGTAATTCGTATACCTATGCTCTAATATCAAGCTATGACGCCCATAAAATTGGGGGTCCCGTTGACCATCTGTCAACCCGCAAAAATACCCGTAAATGTCACGTGGCTCGACATCACGTCCATCACATCCCTGTAACCGGGATTATAACTTACATGTATAACCCGTGTTCCTTTAAGTATTTAATTCAACGAAGGTACAATATGCCCCAATATACCACATTTAATGTCCATTTGTATCATTGGAACTAAAGAAGACAAAGTTCAAAAGGTTAGCAAAATAATTTAAAATTTTTAGATTTTAGGAAACTTTACCGGTACTGTGTACCGGTACGGTTTGCCTTCTGGACAGACAGTACCGGTACGCTTTTCCTTTTGGGTAGACTGTACTAGTACGCAGTATCGGTACACTTTGTCTACTTTTGCCCAAATTCACCTATTGTAGATTATAATCCATTCCAAAACCTACATTTTTCATCCAAAACATGTATAAGGATATTTTCTACAATATACATGATTCATACAAGTTTTATTACATGCCTTTACATAATTTACATGTCAAAATGACATTTAACCAAAGTTTTTACAAAACTTGTTTCCAAAAGCCACAAACCGGCTTTTCTTCATCTTTGAGGCCCCGAATCTGAGTCCTCCACCGGTACGAACCCCGCACCTGAAATGTGTTCCCGTATAGGGTGAGTCAATGCCTAGTAGAATATTTCCTACAGAGGCTATTCCCCAACCTAAGTGCATATGTAATGTTCATATACAACATTTTCCAACAACAATCATTCCAACCAATATTTATGCAAATCAATGTTTGAATCAACATGTCATGCCATGATATGCGATGAGACCCACTCATGCAATTTAACCCCGAGCCTTCACTGACTCCCACTACACAATGCAATGCGCATGTGTAATGAATTCGTCAATTGACGAAAAATGCATCCAATGATTGTTTAAAATAAAAGTGATGCATTTGTAAAACCAAATGATTGTGGATGTTACCCATTAAATGGATAATTTTATAAAACAAACTCTTGTGTCTTTGTTGGGTAGCGAATTTTGGAATCTTACCACCGGCTCCGTACGCCTTTCTACACTTTTTGGACTTGCACCAACGAAGTGTATGAACCAGTAGCCAGGCCTTGCACCCGAGGACGTGTCTAGCCCTTCTTGCTATACCCAACACAAGTTTTATTTTTTCATGCATCTGTGGAACTTTGTTGAACCGAGGTCCAACGGTACTGAGCCCACTTGTCACCGTTCGACTCAGTCGGACGTTCAATCCAACTTTCCTGAGCCCACCCATCATCCACTTACGTGGTATTTGATGCCAACCATGCACTCACACCCATGAAATGCGATGTCTACGTGCATATGCAATGTAATGCATCATTTCTATTCCAACATCATGCCCACATGTAATGAATGTCATATGAGCAATTTGAAACCACATGTCTACATGTTCGATGGAGATTCATATCCTATGCATATAAATTCCATAAATCATCACAATGTCAATGTCTCAATGAGTACATATCAACATTTCTTTTAACACATTTTCTAAGCATGTTATACATCATCGTGTCATAACAACTTAATCCACACATAGGCATTTTGTCAAACATCTTCAAGGCAGCAATTCATGTTATCATATAAGAATTTCCACCTCAACCACAAAGCATAATATAAAACATATAACATGCTCATATAATCATTTTTCCCATGGAATTACCAAACAAGCAGTTTTCACATCACAATTTCGAGCTAGGAAATTCTATTCCAACTCATTACATACTCGTTTTCCGTACCCATTTCACCCATGTCATATACATAAATGAGTCGAATACATATTCCCTTTTAACCCACACATTTCGTATAACACTACAAGCGAAAAATAAACCAAAGTAGGAGAACCCCTACCTATCGAAGCGTAAAATGACGTTGGGAAGCCCCAAGACTCAAAACGACCTTGAATCCTCACTTCTCCAAAATCTCGTTTTTTAACCTTCGGCAAAACCCAGCTTTTTTGGTGTCGTCGTGTAGCCCTTGATGAGGAGAACAACTTTTGTTCTTACCCCGAGTGGATTTGAGCACCGTGGAGTCGTAGATTGTAGAGAGAAGTGGAGAGCTCCTCCCTTTTTCCCCCTATTCCCCTGTCACGTTAATCGGCTGAAGAAATGGGGGAAAAGTGTGATTTTTCCCCTTATTTATACTCTTAGGATACTTGGGCCACAAAGCGCCACACGACCCTTTTGTTTTCGGGTCCATTTTCATTCCGAAACGATTAAATTTCATCTTGGTTCAAGTTCAAATTAATTTTATTTTAATTTTCCTTTTATTATTTTTAAATTTTAAAATTTTATTGAAAATTCCGTTTTTGGGTCACCTGAGACTCGGCTGCCTCGTAAAATGCAAAAAATCTGACTATCTCGGAATTTGATGAAATTTGATGTGGTAACTAGATTTCACAAGACGAATCCAACGATGAGGTCCGTTTTGCCATCCGAGATCTAAAAAAATTCAGTTCTCCAACTCGTACTGTAACAGCAAATTATCGTTTTACCCTTGTTTACAAAAATTTAAATTTACCGGATTTTACATAATATGGTTTAAGTCTTTGACCATTTACTTTAAAAACATTTTCAGTTAATGGATTTTCAATTTCAATTTCAATTGCCTCATAGTCAAAAACTTGCTTGACAATATAAGGACCTGTCCATCTAGATCTTAATTTTCTAGGAAACAAATGAAGTTTTGCATTGTATAACAGAACTTTTTGAAAAGGTTCAAATGATTTTCGCATGATATTTTTATCATGAAAAATTTTGGTTCTTGACTTCGCAGTTTTTGTATTTTCATAAACTTCATTTCTTAATTACTCTAATTCATTAATTTGAAGTTTGCGAGATATTCCAGCTTTGTCTATATTAAAATTCATCATTTTGATTGCCCAATATGCTCGGTATTCTAATTCTACAGGCAAGTGACATGGTTTTCCATAAACTAACTGGTAAGGAGACATCCCTAAAATTGTTTTATATGCAATACGATAAGCCCAAAACGTATCAATTAATCTTAATGACCAATCTTTACGATCTGGATTTATTATTTTTTCTAAGATATATTTTATCTTCCTGTTAGCTAATTCAGTTTTTTCACTTGTCTGTGGATGATATGGAGTGGATATTTTATGTGAAATCAAATATTTTTTCGTAAGTTTTTCAAAAACTTTATTACAAAAATGTAATCCACCATGACTTATGATGGTACGAGGAATTCCAAATCTGGACAGAATATTTTCTTTTAAAAACTTGATCTCTATTTTATGATCATTATTTTTATATGGAATTGCCTCTACCCATTTAGAGACATAATCGACTACAACCAAAATATACAGATAACCAAAAGATTGGGGAAATGGACCCATAAAATCGATGTCTCAACAATCAAAAATTTCAACAATTAAAATAGGTTTAAAGGCATTATATTTCTTTTTAAAATATTTCCCATTATTTGACATCTGTCATAATTTAAATAAAAGATATAAACATCTTTAAAAAGAGTTGGCCAATAAAATCCACATTGCAAAATTTTAGCAACGGTTTTCTTTGAAGCAAAATGATTTTCACAAGCTTTAAAGTGACAAAACTAAATTGTCTGACCTATTTAATGATTAGGAACACAACACCTTATAATTTGATCTTTACAATATTTAAACAAATAAGGATCTTCCTAGAAAAAGTTACGTACTTCACTTAGAAATTTATTTCTATCAGACCAAGTATAATGAGAAGGGATAATACCAGTAGCTAAATAATTAGCTATATCTACATACCATGGTACTTCTGTTATTGCAAATAGTTGTTCATCTGAAAAAGTTTCTCTAATCGAAGTTGGTTCTTTGTTTATATTATAGTTTAGTCTTGACAAGTGTTCTGCTACCATATTTTCTACTCATTTCTTATCCTTAATGATAAGATCAAAATTTTGAAGTAATAATATCCATCATAGGAGACATGCTTTAACATCTTTCTTAGTAAATAAATATTTTAAAGCTGCATGATCTGTAAATACAACAATTGACGATCCAACCAGATATGAACGAAATTTATCTAATGCGAATACAACAGCAAGTATTTCTTTCTCTATGGTTGAATAGGTCATTTGTGCATCATTTAGAGTTTCGATTGCATAGTAGATAACACAAAGTTTTTTATCTTTCCTTTGACCTAATACAACTCCTTCTGTATAATCACTTGCATCACACATTAATTCAAAAGGTAAAGACTAATCAGGAGGTTGCATAATAGGTGCAAAAATAAACATATTTTTTAATTTGTCAAATGCCAATTGACATGCTTCAGTCCATTCAAATAAAGCATCATGACATAAAAGATTGCATATAGTTCTAGATATTGAACTAAATTTTTTTATAAACCTTCTATAAAATCCTGCATGACCGAGAAAATAGCGAACATCTTTTACAGTTTGCAGTGATGACAGATTAGCTATTAAATCAATTTTAGATTTATCAACTTTGATCCCCTTTTCAGACACTACATGACCTAAAACAATACCTTGTGTAACCATAAAATGTCATTTTTCCCAATTTAAGACAAGGTTTATTTCTTCACATCGAACAATTACGTTTTTAAGATTTTCTAAACATAAATGAAATGAATCACCATACACTGAAAAATCGTCTATAAAAACTCTAGATACTTTTCTACCATATCACTGAGTATACTTAGCATACAACACTGAAAGGTAGCTGGAGCGTTACATAATCCAAAAGACATCCTTTTATATGCAAAAGTACCAAAAGGACATGTAAATGTATTTTTTTCTTGATCATCTATTGCAATTTCAATCTGATTATAACCAGAATATCCATCTAAAAAATAGTAATATGTATGACCAGCTATTCTTTCTATACTTGATCTAAGAAAGGCAATGGGAAATGATCTTTTCTGGTGAGGAAATTTAGCTTTTGATAGTCAATACACATATGCCAACTTGTGACTGTACGCATAGGTACTAATTCATTTTCTTTATTTTTTATTACAGTGACATCAGACTTCTTAGGGACTACTTGTATAGGACTAACCCATTTATTATCAGATATAGGATAAATAATATTTGCATCTAATAGTTTAAGTACTTCAGCTCGGATTGCTTCTTTTAAATGTGAATTTAGTCTTCTTTGCATTTGACGAGATGGTTTAACATTTTCTTCTAAATATATACAATGAGTACATAGAAGTGGGATTATTCTTTTTATATCTGCTATTGTCCATCCTAGAACACTTTAATGATTTTTCAATACATTTGTTAATTCTTTTTCTTGACGTTCAGATAGATTCGATGATACGATTACAGGATGAATTTCATCTTTTTCTAAAAATACATATTTCAAATTAGTTGGAAGTGGTTTTAACTCTGGCTTAAAAACTTTAACACTGGACTCCATAGAGTTAGACAACAAATTTTCACATTTTGGATTCTCTATATTTTCAGTTCATCATTGGATACAGACTCTAATGTGTATAATTCTTTTTCCAAAAACACCTTTTCAAAAAACCTTTAAGTTAACGATTCAACACAATTTATTTCATGCATTTCATCTTCTTCTCTAGGTTGTTTTGCACTATTAAAAACATTTAATTCCATGGTCATGTTTCCAAATGAAAGTTTCATAACTCGATTTCTACAATTTATTAATGTATTTGATGTAGTTAGGAATGGTTGACCCAAAATAATAGGTATATATGCAGATGCATGAAAAATTGGTTGTGTATCTAAAACGATAAAATCTGCTGGGAAATAAAATTGATCAACTTGGATAATAACATCTTTCCACAATCCCTCTTGGAGTTTTTGTGACGCCCCAAAAATCGGGGGTCCTTTTTCAACCATTGACCACCCCGTCCACTCGCAGAAATACCAGTAATTGTCGCACAACCTGACATCACGTTTATCGCATCCCCTTAACCGGAATTATAACCCACAAGGTTAACTCTTGTATGTTTTACCATTTGGTCCAATTGAGGTCCAATATACTACAATTTATACTCATTTGATGTCCATTTATATCTTTAGAACCAAAGAACACATAGCCCAAAAGCATGACAATGCATTCTTAAAATTTCAGATTTTTGATAAAGTTACCAGTAGGTTTTCATGGACCTACCGGTAGGTTTTGTTCACTGAAAAAGTTCTACTGGTAAGTTTTAACAAACTATCAGTAGGTTTTACTTACTGGAAAAATTCTACCAATAGGTTAATGTTCTACCGATAGGTCTTGCCCTCTGGACAAAACCTATTTGTACTAGTTCTACCAGTAGGTTTTGTCCAGAAATGTCTGTTTCACCTGTTTTTCATTTCCCAATCCATTCAAAACCATTCTAACACCATTCAAAACATGTATGATGATGTTATCATATAAAACTTGATATGTACAAGTTCTATTACAATCTATTTACACGATTACATCCTCACAAGCATAATTTTTACAAAGATTACATAAAATGTGCTAGAAAAGCCACAAGTCGGCTTTTGTTCATCTTGGAGGCATCGAATGAGAGTCCCTTGCAGGTACAAATCCCGCACCTGAAATATGTTCCCGTATAGGGTGAGCTACACTCAATAGAGTATCTCCTACAGAGGCTACTCCCAACCTAAGTGCATATGAAACGTACACATGCAATAATTCACAATTTATAACATTCCAATCAAGAATTATGCATTCAATGTTGGGATCTTCCATACCATGTCATGAAATGAGATGAGACTCACTACCGCATCTTAACCCAAGCCTTTCCTGGCCCCTCAATACATGCAATTTGCCAATGTGTATAAAATCGAGTTTTTCTAGCTCCCTCTATTTACATTTCCTATTCAATGGCTATTTAAAATCTCTGGGTCTTTATTGGGGTGAATATTTATGGACTTACACCAACGGCACCCAACTGACATGAAATTCATAGACTTTCACCAACGGTTTCGCGTACACCGGCACACTTCATGACTCTTATACCAACGGAGTGCATATCCAACCACCGAGTCTCTCACCTGAGGGATAGTCTAACCCTTCTTGCTACCTCGACCTAAATTTTTATGTGACTATGCGGCTCAGTCGAATTTTCAATCCAACTTTCTCAAGCCCACCCATTATCCACCTAGTAGGGTGTTTGACCAAACCATGCACACTCACCCACACCCATGTCTTATACCCATGAATGCAATGCTTCCGTGCAAATGCAATGTAGTGCACCATTGTAATACCTATGACATGTCTCATATGAAATGGATACCATATGAGCTAAATTAACATATACCTTCATGTTTCATGGCCAATCATATCATATGCATATAATTGCCAAAATTTCATCACAATATTAATATGTCAATAAACACAAATCAACATGTGATTTCCAACGATACTTCACAAGCATGTTATTACATAATACATGTCAATAACACACTTAATTTTTAAGGCATAAAATAAACACATAACATGCCCACATTATATCAATTTCCATGAAATTGCACAAGTAATTGCCACATATCAATTCTAAGCTAGGAATTCATTTCTTTTCTACACCATTTCTATTCCCATTTCCATTAATTTTACACTAGAGGTCAGTTTATATAAAATCCAACCAATACCCTAGGTTAGAAATTAAACCAAAGTAGGATGAACCCTACCTCTTGGAGTGTGAAGTGAAGTGTGAAGAACCTCAAGAACACCTCTCAATTCAAAAACTCTTGATTTTCCAAAATCCCCTCTGTGGATCTTTAATGAAATCTTTCATTCTTGGTGTGGTTGCATAGCCCTCGTCGCGTAGATGAACTTTAACTCTTAGTCCGACGAATTCCGACCGATGGAACTCTGTAGATCACAAGGAGAAAGGTAGAAATCTTGATTTTTCTCTTCTCTTCTCTTCTCTTCCAACGTGTGAGACCAGAAAAATGGGGGTGAAAATATCTGAAAATATGATATTTCACTCTTATTTATATTCTTAAATTGTGCGGTCCACATTGCGTCGCACGTTTCTTATTTTCGGGTCTGTTTTTGCCCCAAAACGACTTAATTTTATCCCAATTTAAGTTCAATTTATTTTTATTTGAATTTTTACTTTAATTATAAAAAAAATTTATAAATTTTTATTTTTGGGGATGTTTATAAGGTCATTCGTTACCCGATTGTCTCGTAAAATATGAAAAATTTGACTATCTCAGAATTGGATAAAAATTTACAGGATAACCAAATTTCGCGAGACAAATCCAATGGTGAGGTCCGTTAAGTCATCCGAGCTCTAGAAAAATATGATTTTTAATTTTGCATTATAGTGACAAATTACCATTTTGTCCTTTTTTAAAAAAGTTCAAATTTTACTGGGTTTTACAGTTTTTATCGATCAATCTGCTAATTGTAGTGTAAAATTTATAGGTTTCAGCTCACTCAATCCTAATTGTGTATACACTAAATATGACATTAAATTACAAGTGGCTCCAAGATCTAGCAGAGCTTCTTCAATTCAAAAATTTTCAATGACACATAAGACTGTAGGACAACCTGGATCTTTGTACTTCAAAAGAGTGTTATGTTGTATTATAGTACTAACTTGTTCAGTTAGAATTGCTTTCTTTGATACATTTGTTTTTCTTATTATTGTGCAAAGATCTTTTAAAAACTTAGTATAAGCTAGAACTCTTTTCATGACATCCAATAAAGAAAAGTTAATCTTAACTTGTTTAAACAGTTCAAAGATTTCAGCTTGATCTTTTTCAGATGTAGGTTTCTTGATCCTTTGAGGAAAAGGTAAAGGAATATGACACAAATGTTCTTCTTCCTTCTATATTCTTGGTTGTTTTTTGATTGAAGGTTCGGGTTCAATTGGTTCATTAACAGGAATTGATTTACTTATTTTCTTGGAAAGTTTAGGTTTAATAGTTTTATCAATTACCTTACCACTTCTTAATGTTGTGATTATTTGTACTTGACTTGGAGAAGGCTCAATGGACACAAAATTAGCTTGATTATGACTTTGCGGAGGTTTAGGTTGGGATGAAAATTTTTCTTTTTTGGCATATTGAGAGATTGAGTAAACTTAGCTAGATGACTTTGGATATCTTCAATATTCTAAGAAGTTTGGGCTTTAAAATCATTAAAAGCTTGAGTTGTTTGAGTATTAAAACTCATTTGACTTTGAATAAATTAATTCATAGTATTTTCCAGAGTTTTTTTATGTGGGGTTTGATATGATTGATATTGTTGTTGATTTTGTGGCAGTGCTGGACCTTGTTTTTGATTTGTAGGTTATATATTTCTCCAACTAAAATTTGGATGATTTCTCCATCTAGGATTGTAAATTTCAGAATATAGATTTAAATAAGGCTTATTATAAGTTGGAATAGCATTAAATTGTTCAATTAACACTTCTTTGAATGTTGATATCGTTGGACATACTGCTACAGAGTGTCCTGACAACACATAATTTTCACATATTTGATCAGCAGTAGATACCATGTACATTTGCATAATTTTTTTCATTTGTAAGGCTTCTAGTTTTTGAGATAAATTAGACATTTTAGCTCTTAAGTCATCATCTTCTTTCAATAAATATTTTCCTCTTTCGAATGTAGATGACTTAGTTTCCACTATATTTGAAGAAGTTGTGTCCCACATTTGGGAACTCTCAAAAACAATATCAAAAAATTGAAATGCTTCTTTAAGATTTTTACTCATAAATTCTCCCTATGCCATCATTTCAACAAATTGTCACATTGTAGGCGGAAGAGCATCATAAAAAAAATCAACTAAAGTACAGTCTTCAAATGCATGATGCGAACAAGCTTGGAGAAGATCTTTAAATTTTTTCCAACATTGATAAAAAGTTTCACCTTCTTTTATAGAAAAATTCATTATTTGACGTCTTAATGTCTTGCTTCGATGCACAGGAATTTTTTTTAAAAAAAAACTCAGTTTGTAAAGCTTGCTAATTTGTTATTGAATTAGCTCGTAAAGAGTTAAACCACTGTTTCGCTTTATCTTTCAAAGAAAAAAGAAAAAGTTTTAATCTAACCATTTCAGAATTATCTTGCAAAGTTCCACAGACTTCTTCAAATTCTTTTATATGCACATAAGAATTTTCAGTTTATAAACCATGAAACTGTGGTAATAACTGTATTGTTCTCGAATTAATATTATGATTTGGAGCATCTGTTAGAAAAGTAAAATATGACGGGACATTAGTTCGTGTAGGATGAAAATATTCTTTTAATGGTCGAATATTTTAAACTACTTCTTGTTCTCTAGGTTGTTCTTCCCTAGATACGTTTCTAGCCATACTTAATTCAAATGATTCTTGTGTAGATGAAGACGAAGGAGATGATTGATTTAAACAACCTACTGATGAATGAACGGACATAAACTATTAAAAAAAACAAAATATATATATATACTAACTCATGCCTGAAGACACGATAAAATATAAGATTTGAGAGTCTTAAAAATCGATCCCACTATATTAAATTTTTTCAAAATACATTAACTACAAATTAATTAAATATTAAATAATTAAATATATGATAAAAAAGAGTGATGTGATATTTTTATGGAGAAAATATATAAAAAAATTAAATATGTGATAGAAATAAGTGATGCGATTTGATGTTTGAGTTGACAAAGGGATGATGGATGAAGTAAGTGATTGGTGATGGTTTTGAGGAAAAAAATATGACTGGGACAAATTCAAACACACTCCTATTTTATTATATATATATATTCATATTTTATTCAATTTCAAATTATCATAACTTCTCGGTAACGGCGCCAAAAACTTGATTCGACTTTTTGTGTGGTATCAGATTTATATTATACACCCAAGTATAAATGGTCGAATTGTAGTTTTCTCGGTTTAGGTCCAAGATGAATCCCACGAAGAGTTTTAATAATTATGAAATAAAATAAAAATATTGTAGTTGTTGTTTAAAATAGAAGAGTTTTAGACAGCTTGTGATGTGAGCTTAGATTGATAATTAGTCTAAGTAAACGGTTGTTTGCAAATAAATTGTGAAAAAACAATAATATAAAAAGTACCCTTCAGTTTAAGGATCCCATATGTTTTATATTGGTTAAATACTGGATATGCTACCTTACAACAATTAACTTTTATTTTACTGAAAAGTCAACCGGTAGGTCTGATGTATATAGATTATACCACAACAACTTCTTAGGTTAGCTGGTGGTATACGTGTGTCAATTGACTAACCCTAATAACCCAGAAGGACAAGCCATTCAGGAGGGATATTTGAGTTACTCAGTTGACCATATGATAGTAAGTAGGTGCATAATATACCATAACACAATAACTTCTCAGGTTAGCTGGTGGTTTTAATAGGCTATAACACAACAACTTCTTAGGTTAGCTGGTCATATACATGTGTCAATTAACTAACCCTAATAACCCAAAAGGAAAAGCCATTTATAAGGATCATTTGAATTACTCAATTGGCAATATTATAATATGTACGTACATAATAAACCATAACACAATAACTTCTTAGATTAGCTGATGGTATTAATTAGGTTATAGCACAACAACTTCTTAGGTTAGTTGGTTATAGTATATACCAGTTAAACAATCCCAGTAATCTATAAGGACAAGTCATTCATGAGGATCACTTAGATCGTTAGCCTGATGACTATATCATGCTACATTAAAACATCCTCAGTCCTCCTTTGGAGGTCAAGCCATAACAGTGGAACACCGTATATATTCTACTGGCAATATTAATATGTGTACCGATTAAACGACCTTAGTAATCTAGAAAGACAAACCATTCATGAGGATCACTGAAGTAATTAATCTGATAGTTTTATATACCATGTAACTGTTAAAACATTCTCAGTCCTCCTTTGGAGGTCAAGCCATACCGATAGAACACCGTAAATATTTAACCAGCAAGTTGATGATTCTCTGATAACATAATTCCGAGCTGTCACTCCCAATTACGTGCATCATTGTATCATGCATGAAGTATATAATAGATATATATATATATATATATATATATATATATATGTATGTATATATAACTTAATAAAACACCAGCATTTCTAGAAGTTAACCAATATTATACATATGTTTACTTCTCACTGAAAGATATAAGTAACTACTCACACCCCATTACTACAGACAAGCAAGGAGTGCGGGTAGTTTTCATTATAACAGTAATTAAAATACAAACTTGGACACTTCTTTCACAAGGAACAACTGAATTACAACCACCTTTCTTATCAGTTAAGACGAAAAACTGGCGGCAGTTCAACTATCTGAAAGGTAACACAGAAATGTAGAAATACAGAGTTTTGGCTGGAGAGTATGACGTACTGGATTGGGTATTACTTTCTCTTTCTCTCTTTCTTTTTCTCTTTAGATTTCTCTCTGGAGCTCCCCTATCTGGCCGTCTAACTTAAGAACAAGTAGGTCATGCATATATATAGGCGACATGAAGCATGAGTTGGAGAGATCATCATGAGCCACCATAGAGCACTGTCCAGACGCCCCTTCACCATCCAGATGGTGGTGCCTTGCTGATTTTTGGATGCTAATCTTCTTGTCTTGCTAGCTATTCCTTAGTTGAATTATACTTTGATCCTTTGCTCTTTTAAGCTTTGAAACTTTATTCCTTGTATTTTTTGTCAATTCCGCATCAAACCCTAAAAATTTTAAAAATATCACACATAAAACCCTAGCTCACACACAAACCCTAATTGGTAGATTTTAATTGTTTTATCTTACCAGTTTGACTTATTTAACGATCCTAATTCATATACTAATTAGGGTTAATCACGGGTGGCTTCAAACAATTGGGAAAAGGGGTTGGAATGGGACATGCATGCACATTAACATCAACATTTTTTTCTTTTTCACTCACCTCACCCCCTCAGAGTCATTCTTAGTCTCCTTCTTTTTTTCCAATATGGCATTTGGTGAGACTTTTGGCAAAATAGCTTTGTTAATTTGTTTGCCACTTCGAAGGGTGATGACTACCTTGTGTTACTCACAACTCTCTTTAGTGGGCTCGGATGACTCTATCACATGTTGACCTCTAGGGTTCTCTTAAGGTTGAGCGGGAAATTTCCATTTCTCTTGTTGTGACGACCCTATGGAATTTGTCAACTTTGTGATTTAAGTTCGAATGTCATTAGAGGCTGCAGCGGTTTTATTGTTGATGGTGGTTTGAATTTGGGTGAATTGGTGCACTACATCCTCTGAATTCCTTTTATGAGGTGGTTGGTAGGTGGGTGGGTTGGTTGGTACTTGTTGACCAAAACTTTGTGGAGGCAGGTTTTGTGAAAACCCTTGTGGATTGGACCAGGGGTATTGGGAGCTAGACGATGGGCCTTAACCATGGTATTAGTTTTGCTTAGGAGGCATGGGAGGTGAATATGAACTAGACCCATGAGAAGTAGGATTTTCATTCTTCAAACTAAAGTTCGAGTGATTACTCCAACCTAGATTGTACGTATTAAAGTGTGGGGAGAATGATTGCCTACTTTGATTGAAGGCATTGACTAAATCATGGTACACCTTTTTGAGTGCTGGAATGTTGGGACACTCCAATATGGAATGCTCATCACTCTCACAAATAGAGCAAAACTCCTTGGTCTTGGAAATATTGGACACCTCATGTCTCCTATTGACCTCTAGATTCTCTACTTTCTGAGACAATCTAGTTATTTTGGAAATCAAATCTTCTTGGTTTTTTAAATCATACATCCCTCCTCCACTTGGTTGATTACTACCCAGAGAAGACCTTGGTTTATCAATGGGATCCATAATATCCCAAGATTGAGCATTTTGTGCCAATGTATTGAAGTATTCTAGGGCCTCATTGGGATCCTTGTTTAAAAAACTCTCCATTGAATATCATGTCAATGAACTATCAATGGTCTGGTGTAATCCCTTCATAGAAGAAACTCACCAATTGCCATCCCAACATAGTAGCAATTCGTTGTAGCAATCCCAACATTGATAAAATTGCTTATTGGGCTTTTTCTGAAAATTTTTGGATTAAATTTTTAAGAGCAGTGGTTTTAGGCACCAGAATTTTTTTTTTCAAAAGCTCGAAAAGTATTTGTGCCCAAGAGCTTATTGATCGAGGCTTCAAGGAATTCAACCACAATCTGGCTTTGTTTTTAAGGGAAAAAGGGGAACAATTTCATGTGAGCTATGTCTTTCATAGCATGATTAGTGAAAAAAGGTTGCAACTATTTTCTTGAATTCCTTAATATGCAAATAAAGATTTTCTCTTTCAATTTCGTTGAATTGAGAAATTAATTGTAGCATTCCCGGCTTAACTAGGAAGGCATGAGCTTGGGCTGGTAAAAGAATGCATGACAGAGTGGTGCTAAGAATGGGTTGGAGATAATCCCAAATTGACCTCGCCAAAGGATCAATTGGGATATTGTTTCCTTCATTCCTATGAGGGGGAAAATGCATTCTAGGGTCTTGCACTCCCCCGCCTCTTGGGACATTAGCACCGACATCCTCAAAATTATCACCGACATACTCGGATGGGTCTTGGTCAAGATTCATGTTGGGTCCTAGGTTTCGTCTAACCAATATATTTTTTTCGTCCTGTCCCCACATACAAAAGTGCTATATACAGTTAAAGAAAAGAAAATACAACAAATATGTACAAAGGAGCAACATACATTGGCCCATGATAAAAATCACGAGACTTACCTCCATTCACCTTCTAAATTCAACGTTTTACCTTCCCCGGCAACGACTCCAAAAATGCTTGATGGCATTCACCCTAATCTCCAAATACTAACCCGGACCAAGTTTATATGGCTTATAATGATAGGTGAGTGTCACTCTCCCTTGGGTTTGATGCTAGAAATGGGAAAAAAACGTGTGTGTGGATGAAAATATGTGCATGTGCAAAAGTGTTGTTCAAGAGAAAGGGGACTTTTGAGTGTTGTGTTTTACATGGAATGAGTATTCCAAGGTTGTCTCCTCAGGGAAGGAAGGTTCAATTGTGTGAAGGTGATTGTGTGAATATGGAAAAGTGTAAAATCTTGTGGATTTGTGTTTTGGTGAGTTGTGTTCTTGATGAAATGTAATGGAAACAAGGTTGGCTAACCCAAATAGGTCATTCCAATGAGAATGTCAAATCAACTCAAGACATTCTTCCAATGGTGCCTAGGTGTTTGATTGACTTGTAGGAAGTGAAAGACTAAAATGGAGGTGTAGGCTCAACCATACCCCGTGAAAAATCTACGGTGTATCAAGAGCTCACAATCACGTACACACTCAACCTAGTCAAACCAAACCACCTTACACTACAAGGAGGAATGAAAAAGAGTTGATTGAGTATAACCAAGAGGAATTCTCTGTTGGATTAGCCAACTTAAAGCATAGCTATTTGTATTTAATGCAAAGACATTTATAATGTAAAGAGAAATTTTCAAGAGATGAAGATTGAAACTTGTATCAATGAAAGAAAAGGTAAACTACAATAAGTGCATTTAATACCCATTTGAAAAGCTTGAAGTGAAAAACCAAATACAACAATGGTAGATCCCAAGATACATGACTAATCTTGAAATACACTTGAAATAAATGGCATTAAGTGCAATAAATGAAGATTACAAGAGTATTCTAGCTTACAAGAAGTGAAATGGGTAAAAGAAATGCAAAAATCCAACTTCTCTCTCTAATACTATATCTTCCTCCTTGAGCTTCTCTCTCTAAAATACTGAATAATGCTGTAAAAATGTCAAGAGTTCTGTTCATTTTCATCCATGGAGGTCCTATAGCCTATGTGTGAGGCTTCCCATCAATGGAGGGACTGAGTTGATGGCTTGGACAGGCTAGGACAAGCCTAGCCTGCACTCACAATTCCTCCTTCCTTCTTTTTCCTCCTTTCAAATCCTCTATCTTTCAAGGCTGACTTTAGGGTGTAGGGAGGCATGTATGCATGCAGAATATGTCAGGGACAAGTGGAAGAATCATAGGTGGGACCCCTAAGTGTCAAAGCTTGAGTTGCAAGTTGTTTGGCGTTTCTAGGCAAAACCTTCCAGAAGGTTTTGGGAAGAGCAGGGGAGAAAGCTATTCAGTGTGTCAAACCTTCTGGATGGTCAAAACAAACCTTCCAGAAGGTCTTCTTCCAGTGTGCAAAACCTTCTAGAAGGTTTTGGTAGAGGCATAGGCAGTCCAATGTGCAAACCTTCCGGAAGGTTTATGACCAAACCTTTCGGAATGTTTTCTCCTAATTTTCCTTTTTTCTTGAATTCTTCACCTTCCAAGCCTCCCTTTAAGCCACCCCTTATCTCCATTGATTTTGAGAACTATGATGGGGGCTTAACTCAAGCCATTTTCCAACTCTATACCTACAATCACACAACAACATCATTAATTGTTTGCTTAATTACATTTCCTCCCAATTCCACCACAAAAGCATGTATAAGAGGGTATAAAAACATCCATAATGTGCAATATTTTGTGCTAATATGTATCCCCTCCCTTGCTGTTTTCTTTGTCACTAATGTCCTGAAGGGAAGTGAAATTCTCTTAATGCCACAACACTTGATCATCTCAGACAAGATCAAAGATGGGAGATCAATGCTATGATTCTTTCCTATTGCATACAAAAGTCGAGCCATGTTTGGCAAAATTTCATTCTTTCTCCCAAATGGAGCAAAATTTGAAACGACAATCATGTTAAGTATCTTGTATTTTTCAGTCACTTCTCCTTGTTTAATAAGCCATTTACCCGACCCACTTGAAGTTCACAATTTCCATCAATTCTACTCCCACCACACCCAAACTTACTTCTTTCCTCGGAGGATAGTTAGGCCTAGGTAGCCGCAACACCAGTCTTACTTCCAAGAAAGTTTTCACTCACTCACATTGATGTAAATCCCCCTCATATACGTATTGATCACCCCATTCACCACCTCAGAGTTGGAGTAAAACTCCCTAACAACTTCCTTCACTACTTCCCCTCCATTTCTCAAATAATTATTGCAACCCCTTGCTTCCATTATTGCCAATATACCCAACTCAGCAAAATGGTGTAATTCAATAGTCTATTTACACACAATGGGTTGATTTGGAAATTAAATACCATAACTATAAACCTTGAGGATGCTAGGAAATCGAGTGCGATCGTATCGACAGACAAGTGCTGGCCTTCCATCCCTTTTCTTGATGATTTCTTCCACAACATTTGGCCTTGGCTCATTACATTCACATTTTGACGAGCGGGCATCTTCATTCTTGGAGGCATCTCGGATTTGGGGTTTTTGAGGAAGGATGGGCTGAATTTGTTAGGTTAAAAGTGAGAAATTGGATGGGAATATGGTGTGGGCGAATGATTTTGGAGGAAAAATTGAAGGCGGAGAGGTTTTTAAGGCTTGGGTAGTTGAAGGGGTTGTCTTGGGTTTGGTTTTCAAGGAGTTAGGGCAATTTCTAAAGTTGAGAAGAAGATTCAATTTTTTATACCCCGACAGCCAACGTTCAAATGCAACTGACGTTCGAACTAAGGTTAAGAAAATTTTAAAATTGTGTTCAAACTTGGCAGTGGCGTTTGAATGAAGGTTGCTCCCAGTACTTTGGTTTTCTACAAAACTTGAAATTCTGTAAGCTCCTTGTCTTCTAATGTGGATATGGCATTTGAACACCATCCTAAAAACACAATATATATACTAAATGCATGAATAAATACTGGAAAAATAAATGCACAAATAAAAATTGGAAAAAAGTATGGTATCTCCGGACAAGTCCCTACCCACGCTATAAATTCATTGGCAAATTAGGACATTTCTTACTCGGCCCACATCTTATCTCAGAAAAAATGTTAAAATTAACAAAAAGAATATTTACATTTTTACAGAAGTAGTTCAGACCATTGACCTTCATTCCTCAGAAACATCTACTTATCCCAACTTTGTCAAAGAAAATTTATAATCTAATTCTTGCCTTGTCTCCATTCTATTTGAAGAATTATTGACCCTGCTAATTTCTTGTCGCATATAATGTGTGAGCACAGTACTGGTATAGTATGGCGTCTTAAGAAAATCCTTACTCTGCCCATACACTATCCAGTCTAAAAGATTGAGTGCGCGACCAAAAATTAGTTCAGAACGTTGATTATATTTCCTCATATGAAAGAGCCTACCACATCGATTGCACACACTAAGTTGTTTGGCTTAGTGACGTTTAGCGTAAGTGTTTCTGCCACATAATGGTTTTGCTTGCTTTTCTCACAATTCAATTTTTCTTACCAGTCTTGCTTTTTTCATTATTATAGAATGCACATCAAATGGAAATGTGCATAAAACACCGAAATTGAACAAAAAAATCTTAACATCCATGTTTGCTAGGCTTAAGACACTCTATCTGGTTCTTGAACATCTGCCAGTCACAAAGACTATTGAAACTTTCTGTAAAGACATCATCATTGTTTTTAAACACAAGAAAAGTTTTAAAATGTATATTTATGCTACAAATATGATCAAGACTTCTCACCCCCCCCCCCCAACTTAAACTCAACATTGTCCTCAATGTTTCAAGTTTACCAGTATGTGCAAAGTGCATTTAAAGTTGAAAAAGAGATATCTGTAATTTTTTCAAAATCCTACAAAAAAAATACACAATTTTATTACAATAATCAGCTTTACAAAAACCTGGGTTTTGATTAGCATTAGTACCCCAATGCATAAACGCATAAATAATAACAAAACCCATCAGTAAATAAAGAATTAAAAAACAAAATATTAAATAAAGGATGGTATCTGTTGAGTGTGAAGTCATGGAGTTTGAAGAGGATGAAATTCAAATGTAAATAGAACAAAGAGGAGCGGCAGAGCTTTTTTAGAAAAACAGTGAAGTTTGAAAAGTGATGCGCAATTAGGGTTGTGATGCATTTATAGAGACATTGTTTGGGTGGGATCGAGTTCTAAAGATGAAAATTCTTATAACCCAAAACGAATCCATGTCTGAACACCCAAAAAATATTATTCAAGATATTCTGGATCCATTAGAAGAATGGATTCCACATCCTTAACAAACCCTTCATGAAATGGTTTTAGACGTTCACCATTAATAGTAAAAATGTTACCATTTAAAGGATTCTCTACCTCCACTACTCCATGTTCAAACACTCATCTTCCAATGTAAGACCCATAACACCTTGACCTCAACTTCCCAGAAAACAGGCAGAGCGTTGAATTAAACAATAGAACTTTTTGGCAAGGAACAAAAGATTTTCTCACTATGATTTTGTCATGAAAAATTTTCATCATTTCTTTTGCAATTTTAGTATTGTCATAAGCCTCATTTCTCAACTTTTCCAACTCATTAATCTGAAGTTTCCTTGATATTCCTACCATTTCCAAGTCAAAGTTCATGGCTTTAATAGCTTAGTATGTTACGTGTTCCAATTCAACATGTAGGTGACAAGGCTTTCCATAAATTAGTCGATATGGAGACATATCCAAAATTGTTTTAAAGGCAGTATGATATGCCAAAGCGCATTAGTTAGCTGTGATGATCATTCTTTGTGGTCCGGGTTTACCCTTTTTTTTAAAATCATTTTAATCTCTCGATTAGCCAATTCAACCTGTCCACTAGTCTGTGCATGATAAGGGGGTTGCAACCTTATGAGAAATCAAATATTTTTTCATCAACTTTTTAAAAGGACGATTGCAAAAATGAACACCCCCATCACTTATGATGGATCTAAGAATTCCAAATTAAGAGAAGATATTTTCTTTTAAAAATTTAATCACTAGGCGGTGATCATTATTTTGGCATGGAATTGCTTCAACTCATTTGGACACATAACCGATAGCCACCAAAATATATAGATAGCCAAAGGAAGGGCGAAATGATCCCCTGAAATCAATGCCCAAACAATAAAAAATTTTGATTACTAGTATGGGGTTCAAGGGCATCATGTTTTTTTTTTTTTTAGAAATACTCACCAATCTTTGGCATCTATCACATCTTAGAAAAAAAGCATGAACATCCTTAAAAAGTGTGGGCAAATAAAATCCACACTGTGAGATTTTTGCAGCGGCTTTCTCTGACAAAAAATGGCCACCACATGCTTCAGAATAACAAGAAACTACCTCTCCGATCTCTTGATTGGGTACACAACGTCTTATGATTTAATCCTCACAGTATTTAAACACGTATGGATCCTCCCAAAAGAAATTTTGCATTTCTCTTAAAAATTTCTTTTTATCCATCATGGTAAAAAAAGTGGGGAACGTACCAGGGGCTTAGAAGTTAGCAATACTCGTATACCATGGTAACTCCATGATTGTGAATAGTTGCTCATCTAGAAAATTTTCATTGATTGGTAACTAGTCCTCATGGAATTCATATGTTAATCTTGATAGATGATCTGCCACTACATTTTTGACCCTTTTTTTTTTGTCATTGATATTAGTTCAAATTCTTTCAATAAGAGTATCCATCTTAATAGTGATGACTTGGCATATTTTTTTTTGTGAGCAAATACTTCAATGCTCCATGATCAGTAAACACAATGACAAAAGAATCAACTAGATAAGAACGAAATTTTTCTAGAAAAAACATCATAGCAAGCAATTCTTTTTCGGTTGTGGGATAATTCATTGGAGCATCATTTAGAGTCTTGCTTGCATAATAGATCACATAAGGTTTTTTATCCTTTCTTTGACTCGTCACTACTCCCACAGCATAATCACTTGCAAAGCACATCAATTCAAAGGGCAGTGTCCAGTCAGGAGATTGCCTTATTGGAATGGAGATTAAAATACCCTTAAGCTTATCAAAAGCTTGTTGCTATGCCTCATTCCATACAAAATATACATCCTAACTTAGGAGATGACACATGGGTTTTGATATGGCATTGAAATCCTTGATGAATCTCCTATAGAACCTTGTATGCCCTAGAAATGATCGAACATTTTTAACAGTTTTAGGAGCTAACAAATTGCCAATCAGATCTATTTTTTCTTTGTCAACATTTATGCCTTTTGATGAAATAATGTGACCCAAAACAACGCCTTGTGTTACCATGAAATGACATTTCTTCCAATTAAGCACCAAATTGGTCTCCTTACATCTTATCAAAACTTTTTCCAGGTTAGTTAAACATAGTTAAAATTAATCTCCATACACAGAAAGATCATCCATGAATACTTCCAAAAATCTTTCAACAATGTCACTAAACAAACTCAACGTGCATCTTTCAAATGTTGTAGGAGCATTACAAATTCTAAGGCATCATCTTTATCTACTATGACCCCAGACTTCTTGGGCACGACTTGGGTTACGTTGTCCCATTTATTGTCAGATATGGAGAAAATGATTCTTGCATCTAATAATTTGAGCACCTCAATCCATACAACCTTCTTTATGTAGGGTTTCAATTGTCGCTACATTTGACTAGAGGGTTTTGCATCCTCCTCGAGGTATATAGCATGATTACAAATTAATGGACTTATAAATTTCAATTCAACAATGGACCACCCAATGGTAATCTTATGATGTCTAAGAACTTCTATCAGCTTAGACTCTTATAAATTTGTAAGCTTGGATGAAATGACCACTAGATAAGACACATCCTCCCCTAAAAATGCATATTTTAAGTCAGATGGGAGGGATTTCAATTCAGGCTTTGGTGGCTTGACACTCAATGAGAGTGGCCTTGTACCATTCGGGGTCAATTCTTCAAATTCGGGTACCCAAGTCCCGGTAACATGAGTATAGTAACTCTTTAGTTCCTTGTTTAGACTCTGAAAGTCATTTTCCTACTTTGATGTGATAGACTCTAGTAAACAAGATTCTGGAGAGTTTTCACAAAATTCTTTGTTCAAATGTTTATGTGCCAAAGATTCAATGAAATTCACTTCTCTCACTTCATTTTGCTTACCTAGGTGCTTAGCAATGTTGAAAATGTTAAGCTCAAAAGTCATGTTCTCGAAAGTTAATTTCATGGCCTCATTCCTACAATTGATTAATGTATTTGAAGTTGCTAGGAAAGGTTGACCAAGAATGACAGAAATTTGATTCCCTGGATGTATCACTAGCTGAGTATCCAAGACTATGAAGTCAACAGGAAAAAAAAGGTTTTCCACTTGAATAAGGACATCTTCAACAATACCCCTTGGAACTTTAATACACCTATCTACCAACTACACTGTGATATAAGTAGGTTTGAATACACCCAAACCTAGTTGTTGGTAGATTGAGAAAGGGAGTAAGTTGACACTGTTCCAAGATCAGGCAGTGCTTCTTCTATCCAAAAATTCCCGATGATACATGATAATGTGGGACACCCCAGATCCTTGTATTTTGGAGGGGTTTTTTGTTGGAGTATGGCACTAGCTTGTTTAGTTAAGAAGGTCATTTTTTGAACATTTTGACTTCTTTTGATTGTGCAAAAATCCTTTAGAAACTTGGCATAAGAGGGAACTTGCTTGATGGCATCTAGAAGTGGTATATTTATTTTTACTTGTTTAAAATGCTTATAAATTCTGCATGGTTGTTCAACTTCTATATTTTCTTAAGTCTTTGAGGAAAAGAGTATGAATGGGACATAGTGGTCGTGGCTCCTTATCCTCTACAAATTTAGTATCATATGGAGAGACTTGTGCAGTTTGCAACATAGGTGTGGTCTCATTAAGTGGTGATGGTTTGATGGTTTTATAAATGACTTTACCACTTCTTAGAGTAGGGATGACTTGGACTTGCTCTTGTGGAGATTCCATGGTAGAAGGGTTACCCACCTAATATTGACCTTGTGGTTGTTTAAGTTGGGAAGGAAACTTACCCTTCTCATGTATGGTCATTGACTGGGTCAACTTTTGGATTTCACTTTTGAGATCCTTGAACGATTGAGTGGTCTGGGTTTTGAATTCATTGAAAGCCTGAGTGGAATGACTGTTGTAGTTCGTTTGGCTTTGCATGAACTAATTTAGTGTGTCATCGAGACTTCTCTTGTGTGGTTGTTGGTACGGTTGATACGCAGGAGGCCCTTGAAGTAGTGGTTGTGAACCTTGTTGTGGGTTTATGGAAGGTTGTTGTGTGTCCCTCCAGATGAAATTCGGGTGATTATATCACTCTAGATTGTAAGTTTTTGAATAAAGGTTGGAATAGGGCTTGCTAAAATTAAAAATTACATTGGCCTGTTTTAACAAAACTTCCTTAAATGCAGGGATAGTAGGGCATTCCCCAATAGGGTGTCCTATCAAAGCACAAATTTCACACACTTGTTCTGTAAGAGCCCCAATAGTAACCTGATTTACATTCTTCATCTCTTGAGCTTCAAGCTTTCGAAATAGGGTAGTCATTTTTGCCCTAAGGTGATCATGTTCTTTTAAAACATATTTTCACCCTTGGGAAGTGGATGGTTTGGCTTCGATAGTGGTAGAAGATTTATATGGTTTTTAGCCAAACCTTCTGAAAGGTTTTCAACCAACTTGAATTTTTCTTGGGTTCTTCACCTTCCAAACCTTCCTTTAAACCCTCCCCTCATCTTCATTGACTTCAAACACTTCAATAGGGGTCTAACTCGGACCATTTACATCTTTTTACCTGCATTGACACAAAAATCCCATAATGAGAGGATGAAAAGCATTTCTCCCCAATTTCACGACAAAAGCAAGTATAAAAGGGCATATTATAATACAATATAAGCAATATTTTGTGCTAATCATCGATTAAAAGAGAAGTGTTTGTTTTCATCCTTCCTGGTGGATCATCAATATACTAACAGAGAAATGGGTGAAGTCTCTTTAGATGATGAGATGGGTTTAATGTGCCAAAAGGAGCCTCTAGACAAAGGTTTTTACTTGAACAATGATATTACTTACCGTATTGAACCGGATTCACATGGCTTAGACTTTGATAATGGCATGCATGAACAATGCCAAACCTCTATTCAGCCAAAGTCCTTCCAAGGCGTAGAAGAGCATCAGAGTGCAATTCAAATCCTCCCTCAGTCAGGTATGATTACTAGATCGAGGTCTGGCAAGATTTCCAAATCCAAGCGCTTACATGATTTATATCATTTCATGGAATATGTGGGTAGCAAAAAAGAAGCTTCTAGATTGAAGCTTAAAAATTAATTAATGCCACTGACGTATGTTTAGTTTCTGTGTTGGAGCCAATACTCATGCCTTCAAAGATGGGAAGTCTGTGTCGTAGTCTGGGTTACTCTTCATGCACAGCAAATCCACTTGCTGAGAAATATATTTGGGTATTATGGGATCATAGGGTACAGGTGGTGGTCCATGCAACCTATGAACAAGCCTTAACGGTTACGTTTAATTTCCTTGGTACATTGCCTTTATTAGTTACATTTGTTTATGATAAGTGCAATCACATACTTAGGGGGCCTCTCTAGGATCACTTAATCTCTTTATCCATCTCAAACATGCCATGGTTAGTGGCACGTGACTTTAATACCATTGTTTCATCTTCAGAGAGGAAAGGGGGAGCAGTTCCTATTTTATCTATTATGAATGAATTTATCTCTTTCATTAACTCAACGGGTCTTCTGGATAGTGGTTATACAGGTTCCACTTTACTTGGCATAATAATCATCAAGACTTGACTATAATATGGCGAAGGCTAGATGTATCGTAGCACAACTTGGAATGGGGTGAGAAATTTCATAACATAGTGGTGGAGCATACTGCTAGAGGGGACTCCGACCATTGTCCTTTAATCATTAAAAATTTTGAAAATGGTGCATCTAGGAGAATCTCTTATTTTAAGTTTATGAACATGTGGATAGAACAACCTGATTGTCTTCATTTAGTGGATTCAAAATGGGTAGGATCTTACACTCAAAACCCTATTGAGAATGTGTTTCTTCAATTAAAATACCTTAAATTTCATTTAAGATGGTGGAATAAGGAATCTTTTGGCAACATTTTTGAAAATATCAAGAACTGTGAGCAACAATTATTGCAGGCTAAGCTTCAAGTGGAGCATCTGTACTCTAAGGCGAATGTTTTAGCTATAGAGAATGCTAGGAAGGATCTGCATCATGCATTGAGGATAGAGGAGATTTTTTGGAGGCAAAAAGCTAATGTTTAGCGAACTTTGGAGGGGGAAAGAAATACAAGGTTGTATTATGCTATTGCTAAGGGGAAATCTGTAAGAAATAGACTATATAGAATTAACGATTCAGAAGGCAATTGGGTGGAAGATGAATCTGTCATTGCTAGAGTTGTTGACGATTTTTTTCTGCACTATACACCTCTAAACCACATGTTATAGAGGATGAACTTTTCTCCTCTATTCCCATGTTAGTCACCGTTGAGGATAATATAATGCTTACTGCTCCTGCTACCTTAGAATAATTGAAAGAGATCATCTTTTCTATGTCTATGCACAGTGCTCCAGGTCTAGATGGGTTCTCAAGAAAGTTTTTCCAATGCTCCTGGAACATTATTAAGCATAACTTGTTGAAGGCAGTTAACTTCTTTCTGCAGGGAGGGAAGATTCCTAGATCTATTAATGCCACCCTAATGTCTCTTATCCCTAAAACAGAGAATCCCTCCACTTTCTCTAACTATAGGCCAATCAGTTTATGTAACTTATTATATAAAATTTTTACAAAGCTATTGTCATCAAGGTTAAGTTCTCTTTTGCCTCAACTTATCTCCAAGGGGCAGCAAGGTTTTGTTAAGGGACGAAATAGTGGTGATAGTATTACTTTAGCTCAGTTGATGGAAAATAAGGTAGATAGAAAGGTAGAAGTTGGAAATGCTATAATCAAACTTGATATGATGAAGGCTTTTGATAGAATGGAGTGGGATTTTTTGAAACAAAATCTTAAACGATTTGGGTTCTCTGAAAATTTTGTGCTTATCATTTCAAATTGCTTGAGAAATCAAAATGTTTCTCTAGCTATTAATGGCGTCAGACATGGATTTTTTCGTAGTTCTAGAGGATTGAAACAAGGTGATCCACTGTCTCTAAGTTTATTCATTCTTGCTGAGGAAATGTTAAGCATAGGGCTAAAGCAGCAATACCGACAGAGTTTAATTAAAAGTTTTCACACTGAAAGAGGTACTATTATGCTTAGTCATATGTTATTTGTGGATGACACACTCATTTTCTTGAGAGGGCATAAGAGGTCTATGATCAATTTTATGAAATTTGTGGGAAGGTATGAAGCTTCTTCTAGGCAAAAAGTAAACAAACAGAAGAGTTCACTTTATTGTTCTTCAAGAATCTCTCTAGCGAGAAGATCTATGTTGTCTCGTGTTGCAGATATTCCTTCTAATTCTTGGCCACTCACCTACTTATGTTGTCCTAATATTAAAGGGAGAGTCAAGCTTTGCCATTTTGAAAGCTTCTTCAAAAATTTCAAGCTAGATTGTTTGGACAGTATGCCAAGCTTCTTTCTAACATGGGGAGAATTGTACTAATTAAGTTAGTCTTATCTTCAATCCCAATTCAGCTATTAGCTTCTTTTAATCTTTCCAAAGGGATTATTGCTAAAATTAATGATGCAATGGCCTCTTTCCTTTGGTCTGGTAAGCCTGAGATTAGAAAGAGGCACTGGGTTTCTTGGAAGAGTATTACACTACCTAAGGAGGAGGGAGGTTTAGACATCAAGAAATTTGAAGAGGTGCTACACTCTTTTCATTTGAAACAAATTTGGAATTTAATGAATGGATCATCTCTGTGGGCAACCTTTTTTTTTGCTTAGTTCCTTAATAACCAGCATCTGCTTAGGAACTCTAAAAATCATCACTCTAGATGCTTCTCAGGCCTGCAGCCATGGTTTGAGTTGGTGGTCTGTAATACACAAATGATGGTGGGTTTTGGCTCTTTGGTGCATTTTTGGCATGATAATTGGATAGGTACTGATCCACTCATCTTAAGGAATTCTACTATACCTACAGTATTTCCTATGTTGTCTCAAGTCCTGAATAATGGAAGTTGGGAACTACAGGGGATTCAATATGAATTGGACAATCATCTTATTCAGGAAGTCTTTTCTACTAATGTCTGCCTATCTGATAAACCAGATAAATTGGTTTGGAAGCCTTCTTTACTAGGAAAATTTTCTATTAAAACAGCATGGGGTTTGATCAGAAGTCAAGGGTAGTCTAATAACCTAGCTGCTTTAATTTGGAAGCAGCCTTCCCCTCCTAGTGCTCAACTTTTGGGATGGAAAATACTAAAAGACTCTCTTCCTATGGACTCAGCTTTTTAGAAGGTGGGTGTTTCTTTAGCAAGTAGATGTGCTCTGTGTAATTGTGAAGCAAAATCCCCTCCTCATCTTTTTATTGATTGTAAGTTTGCGACAATATCATAGAGAATTCTTTTTGCTTTGTTGGGTTTTAAGTTGTTCCCTAATGTATCCCCTCTAACAAGGTTTAGGAGGTTATCTTGAATCTTTAAGAGGCAATCCCTGTTTCATTTATTGCTGAGGGGTTTTCCTCTAATTGTCTTTTGGAAATTATGGAAGGAAAGGTCCATAAGATTATTTGACAATCAAAGGCAGAGTTCTCATACAATTTTTCTATATATTTTACATCATTGGCGTCTGCAAGCACACAACATTCGACCCAAAGTATTGGACTCAACAAGTAATAAGTTCCTTCTTCTCTCTCTTAATGTCTTCTCTTCTGGTTCAGTCAATACACAGGTAAGATGGATTTTCTGGGATATGCCTCCACAAGGTTTCCTGAAGCTAAATATTGATGGAGCCTCTAAAGGTAACCCGGGTCTCTCTGGAGGTGGAGCAATTCTACGAAATAGTTTGGGGCAATTGGTCCTAGCTAGTTCTTATTTTTATGGCATATACACTAACATGGAGGCAAAATTTAGAGCTCTACAGGATGCGTTGTGCCTATTGCTTAAGTTTGGGTTGGAAGTTTATCCAATCATCATTGAGTCTAACTTAAAGACCCTTGTTGATATGATACAACATAATCCTATTCCTTCTTGGAAATATTGGAACCTAGCTCGCCTAATTTATTCTTACCTGGGGAGATTTAATTTCAAAATCTAGCTCACTTATAGGGAAGGTAACTTGGTTACAGACTCTTTAGCAAACAAAGGAGTTATTGACAGAGTTGACTCTACCTACACTTCTACCGATGGTCTACCAATGCAAACTAAGTTCAAGACCAACATTAGATTCGTTCTATTTTTTCTAAGGTATACTTCTCAAGGGAATCTCAATAGGGTTTTGGCTTTATGATTTACTATAAAAACCCGAGTAAATTTGAATTTTTTCGGAAAAAGGGAAAAATGGTAAATTTCATTATAATATGGATTTAAAATAAGTATTTTTCTAAAGCTCGGATGACGAGACAGATTTTACCGTTGGATTTGTATCGCGAAATTGAGTTGCCTTGTCAATTTTTGTCGAATTTCGAGATAGTCAAATTTTGAGATACTCTAATTTTACACATTTTACGAGACAATTGGATGACGAATGAACTTTTAAACATCCCCAAAAATAAAAATTATAAATTTTCCTTATAATTGAGTAAAATTTCAAATAAAATTAATTTGAACTTAAACTAGAATGAAATGAATCATTTTGGAGCAAAAAACAAACCCAGAAGTTGTAAACGTGTGGGGCAATGTAAACCGTACAATTAAAAGTATAAATAGTAGTGAAATATCATATTTTTAGATATTTCTCACCCCTATTCAGCACACTCACATGTTGGAAGAGAAGAGAAGGGAGAAAAGAAGAAAAAACCAAAATTTCAAGCTTTCTCCTTCAATCCAAGAAGCTCCGTCGGTTTGAATTGCTTGGACCAAGAACTAAAGTTCATCTACGCGACGAGGGCTTCGTGTATGTACCAAGAATGAGGGATTTCACTTAAGATCTAAGGGAAGGATTTTGGGAAATCAAGGTTTTTGTGGCTAAGGAGGTGCCTAAAAGCTTTGTACCTTTTATTTACGCTCTAAGAGGTAGGGTTTCCTACTTTAGTTGATTTCTTACCTAGGGTGTATTATGGAATGGGTAAGGGTATTGAATAACATAGGTCATTTGACTATGGTTGTGGAAATGGCTTAAAATCAATTCCTAGTTTGGGTTGATGTATAGAAATTATTGGGTGATTTCTTAGAAATTGGCATTGGTGGGCATGTTATGTGTTTATTTTATGCCTTGAGAATTGAATGTGTTATTGGCGTGAGTTATGTATAACATGCTTGTTGTGAATTCTGGTTGAATATCAAATGTTAATATATGCTCTTTGCTATAGTGACTTGTGATGAAATTGGTGATTATGTATATAAGACATACATTGCCATGAGATATGTAAAATGTGTGGTTTAAGTTGTCCATATGGCATTCATTACATATGGGACATGACATTGAAGTGCAATGGTTCATTACATTACATTTGCACGGTGACATCACATATTGAGGGTGTGTGTGCATGGTTGTCGTCTTCACCTCATTTGCTGTATGACGAGTGGACTTAGAAATGTTGGATCAAATATTTGACTTAGTCGCACGATTTTATGGAATGGGTCAGGATTAGCAAGAAGGGTTAGAATATCCCTCGGGTGAAAGGCCCAGTGATTGAATTCGCACTTCGTTGGTATAAGAGCCCATAAAGTGTGCCAACGTACACAGAACCGTTGGCGGTAGTCCATGAATTCCGTGTCGGCTGGGTGCCATTGGTGTAAGTCCATGAATACCCACCCCAAGAAAGACCCTAGTTTTGAAGATGTCATTTGATGTGTAACATAGATGACGGTTTAAATTACACATTGGCACTGCATTGTGTTGTGGGAGTCAGTGAAGACTCGGGGTAAGGTGCATGAGTGAGTCTCATCTCATATCATGGCATGGCCCGATAGATTCCAACATAAATTATATTCCTGCATTGGAATGGTTTTTGGTTGTGTATTGTTGCATGTATACATTCATATGCACTTAAGTGGGGAGTAGTCTTTGTAGGAGATACTCTACTGGGCTTGGCTCACCCTATACGGGAAACATTTCAGGTGCGGGGCATATTCTGGTGGATGACACACATTCGGGCCTTGAGAGTGAAGAAAAGCCGATTTGTGGCTTTTAAAAACAAGTTTTGTGTAAAACTGGGCAACGTGTATCGGTACAGTTTGTCCAGAAGGCAAACCATACTGGTACGCAATACCAGTACTATCTCCTAAAAATTGAAATTTAAAATACAAGTGCTATGCTCTCGACCTTTGACTCCTTTGGTACAAAGGGTGTAATTGGACAACAAAGAGGCATGAATTGTGGTATCTTGAGTCACGGTTAAATTAAATGATTAAAGGAACACGGGTATATACGTGTGGGTTAAAATTTTAGATAATGAATAACATTAGCGTGATGTCGGATCAAGCGGCACTCATGGGCATTTTCGCGGGTTGACAGGTGGTCAACGATTAATTAAAAGACCCTCGGTTTTATGGGCATCACATTTACACATGAAACATACAGATATGAAGACCAAGGTTTTACAACTGGAATTCTTATAGACAGACAAAGGATATGTTTTAGTATGCTACATGAACAAGTGCCTATCCACTCAAATTTCAAAACAGTCAGAACAGTCTATAATTTATATAGTCCAGAGTTTTATTACATATTCTCTCTTATTCTAATAAATTTTTTGCAAGCAAAGGAAGGTGAGTAGAATGGTGTATAGCAAGCACATGTTTATCTTCCCTTCTCAGTCAACTTCAATTACTGGTATTCTCGAAGCAACTCGTTGGATATTCAGCTTCTCCTTTGATTTCTATACTTCTCTCATCTGCACTTCATATATGGGAAGCGTTCATATCAAGGGTAGTCTTTTGCTGGCAATTCATCTTCTACATTACTCGCATGAAGAGTCTAGTTCAGAAGCTCTCATTTCTGTTGGCTTCTTCTTCGCATCGCCTATTCCATAAAGCATCAAGGGAAACATTGCATCTCTTTCAGTTTGGAATTTGACATTCTCTCTGGTTAATCCCACTATTTTCACTATCTATGAACTAAACTATTCAGAGAACCAGGGACATAGCAGAAAGATCTGCTCACCTGTTTTACTTCTCATTCGTTGTGCTATTATCAGCTTATTAGACGCCTTCTCATTTCCTATAGATCTAACTTTTCATCTACCTTATTAGCTCTGCCTTGTCAGTGCTGACTTATCAGCTACCTTATCAGTTCTAAGCAATTTATTCATTTACCTTATCAAATAAGCTTATCACATAGCTCAGCTAGTTTTCCAACTCAAGATAGTTGCTGGATATTGCTCATCTTGGAGACTCTCAGCTACAACCCTCAGCTCACTTAGCTCATCTCAATTTGTTGCTCTTATAGCTCACACACGCAGCTCTTAGCTCAACTTAAATTTGTAGCCTACTGCTGGAACACTCACTATTCATCAGCTTAATTTCAACAAAAGATTTTTCATTTGATTTACCTTTTAGCTGGAACTCCAAATAGGCTGCATTGATCAAATGCATTATTGGAAATTAGGCTTTCTAGAGTATTTTTAATATTTCCATGTTACCTCATGCATTAGAAATTTTCTTAATTCCTTATTGAATTGTAATTAGATTGCATCGAAGGTTAAGGTACATACGTCCCCCTTAGTTAGGTGTAATTTAATTTTTAATCAATAAAATTCCATTGCACCGTCGAGGTTCACCTAAAAAAAATTTTAAACCTAGTTAGGAAAGGAACTCTATCTCTTGAAGCATATTTTCTTGTAGAAAAAGCTCCAAAAGACCCAAATCAAGTTTCCAAGCTTTGGCCCCAAAAATCCCATCTTCAAGATTGTTGCAAAACCTGTGATCATTGGTACGTATGCATAGCTGTCATCGTGTAGAACAACCTTTGTTCTTGGCCCAAAGAGATCTGATGGCCGGATCGCCATAGATCGAAGAAGAAAGGTTAGGGAATTTTGGTTTTTCTCTTTCTTCTTCCTATCCCTATTTCCAAAATTTGCCAGTGTAAATTGGCTTGTGGGTTCACCATTTCTGAGTCATCTCTACGTGTATCCTCCTCATCAACCCAAATAAAACAATTAGCATGATCACACCATCTTGGACAACTATAAAAAAGGCAACTGGTGTTTCATTTAGTCTGTGCAATGAAGACATTCATATTACCATATCCACAGAGTATGGAGGTCCAATTGGTGCCATGACAAAATTCCTATTTCAAGAACATTAATCATGAAGAATTAGACATAATAGTTTGTTCAACATAATATTGGAAGTGAAGAAAAAGTATAATACCATTCTAAGTAAGACATATATCAATGATGAGTTGATTCCCACAATTGATCCGCAACACCATCTCTAAAATGAGCCATTTCACGCAACTGACTTGACGTTATATCTATTTCAGTTGGTGCTTGTGAACTCGATCTTGCACCACCTCTACCATCATCAACATCTTCCCTTTACTCAAAGTCAATAAACAACTGATCTTGTGGAGAGTGACTTCTAATGAAGTTATGTATAGTACAACAAGTTGTGGGTAGACATTTTTGTGTGGTTATGGGATAAGGTGGCATTAGTTTGAGAATAGGAAAATGAACCTTCAAAACTCCAAAACATTGTTTAATTACATTTCAAAGTGATGAGTGACGGTAATTGAACTACTCCTCTTTATTAGTTGGTTGTCGACCCCTACCTCTATAATCACGTAAGTGATATCTCTCACCGTAATAAGGGGACAAAAAACCCAACATGTTTGTATAACCCGAATCCACAACATAATATTTATCTGTAAAAATTATGTCATTGTAACACAAAGTCTTGGATTTGTACAAATCACTTATTTGAAATCTGCAGATAAATTTACCTCCTGGCGGCATTGGAAACTTGTTTGCTAGATTAGTGACACACTCTATAAAAACTCTTGAGTCATGTGTTGTACCTTCCCACACACTCAATACAAATGTAAATCATATGTCAAACGAACATGCCCACATAACATTTTGAGTTGTACTGTCTACTTTCCTCGATATGGTACTTGTTGGTCTACTGGAACATGTGCATCAATATGGGTACCATCAATTGCACCAACACAATTCTACCATGACAAACATATATCCCAAATACCATCAATTGCATCAAAACATATATTTTTTATATCATATGAAAATACAATAATACTTTCAATTACCTTAAAAAATGGATAATATTGGGATTGAATCTGATCTAAGGTTGAATGACTTCAAAATTTGGGGGCCGTATAATATCAATTCCAAGCCTACAAACCGTTTTCAACACACGCTTGAAATATTTGGAGATTGTGTTCACCTGAATACTGAAACCTTTTAGCTACTATGCTATTTCATCCATTGTGTCATATAGTGAGCATAAATATAGCAACTTGCTCTTTAACAGTGAGGTATCTTGAATGTTGTAATCCTCTATTTTTTGGCTCTTCGCAAAACAACACAAAGACTAGCGGATCCATTCTAAATTGGTTGAAGCACCTATCTTCATGTCCATTAATTAATTCCAATACATAATCATGCCCCCTAAGTTTAGATGTTCTACATGGACGTGGTCCTGAATTTTGACTAGAGTAATGATTTGATGCTATTTCTATCATGACAATACCCATCTCATCCTCACTATCAAATATCAATCCCAATTCCTTTTATGAATCCAATAGTGTTCAAGCACCTCTAGCACATAATAAGCATCAGTATTAAAAAACATCCATACCATTAAACTTAAACAAACATAAGACAAAAAAGACAAACGGACATCCATGATAGTCATAATGCAACAAACATCCCAACATTCTAAAGTTAAATAGAAATACATATCCAAATACATAAAGAACCATCTTACACATCGCAGGCGCATAACCCAATCCCGCTTCTTATGGTCAGGCATAGCCAATAACAACTTCCTCCAAATGATACCCTCGCTAAATTTTGTTATAGCTTTTGAATAGCTATTACCATCAATGTCCTCCATGTAACACCCCAACCCGGGGCACAATATCTGTAAAATCCCTGCCTTTTTTTCATACACCTTGCTTTATATAAATATAATCATATAAATTTTTTTTTTTCCCTTAGTGGTATGACTTTCCATGAGCCCTAATTATTTATAGACCTTAATATTGATCTCAAGAATATGACATATAAAAATGCAATTTAAAATTTAAAGTACATATAAATATGACCCCCATGATGACATCTCAATCAACCCTATAGACTTGGCAGTGGACTCCTCATGTCTTTACGATTTTTCTTGAAAAGTCATTAAGACCATTAATAAGTGCAATGATGCAATTAATATTTATGAGCACAACAAGTGATAAAAGAAACTTTATTTATTTAGGAACAACCTTAACCACGCATTAGATACTTACTTTCAAATTACACTTGACCTTATGCACATTCGTTTACATTGCATAGACATAACATGTATATACCACATTGACAAAATATACAGCACATCTATTTACTTCCACATAATTAAATTATTCCACACAATGAATACCCAACACGCACACACAAACTAATTGCCCTGTAAACAATAACCGCCACATAGGTTATATTTAGTTGTGCAGATTCTTGCGCTACATAGGCCACATATATCACAAGCTTGTATCACCTCATAGATATCATTCGTCATTGTGACAACCCAAACCACATTAATGGTTTATGTCCTTCAGATAACCCACATCACATAAGTTTTTGATCATGTTATTTAGACGACTCCACCATATAATCAAATCTCACCACGTAGACGACTCATGCCATATAAAAAATTCATGTTACTTAGACGAATTAACTCACATTATCCTCTTTCATCACTTAAACGACTCTAATAACACTACCATGTGTCTCCTCTCAATTAATTATTCCCAACAATAACCATAGCAAAAATATATGTTTAAAATTCTAATAAATTATCACAAAAAGTTGTAGGGTGGTGCACCTACATTGTAGAAAATTCTATCTCATAAATGACTCCTCCAATAGAGCTTTTGGGTAGCGTTCTTTGTAGTGCTCGCCCCTGAACCTAGCACCCAATATTCTCAATCCCATTCGAGTATTCATAAATAGTACCACTTTTATTTGATTTGGTTTACTCGAATTATGTTTCGTAATTTAATCATGTCGTATTCAATAACTCATCCACACCTAATAATATTAATTACTCGAATCGATTAAACTAGTAGTTATGATCAATTCATATTTCAAACCCCTAACCACTCCTTGTATATACTAACACATTTTATTTTTATAGTAATAAATTGATGTCAAATGCTTATCACCTGATTAACTCCACATGCGCTAGCGTATATAAAATAATAAAGTCATATCACATGTCAACATTCATATTTAACTTTTTACACTTTAAATAAAATAATTCCCCTTATAATCAATCTTTATCAAATTATTTATGACTATTAGAATATTCATCATATAGGTTTATGTCTCATATCATTACTCATAATTAAATATTGGTTATTCACATAGCAAGCATGAAAAGTAATGAATACTAAACCCTTAACAAATATAGACATAATAATGCTTAAGATTTTTAAGAATAATTGGCTACGTTGGATAAATTATTCCAGACGTCATCAGGTAATGTAATTATCTGTCTCTCTGTGTCCCATCCTACTCCAGTTGATTCATTCAATAACTTTTTAAATGCATTGTACATTGTTCTCAAAGTATTGTATTGGTTTTCCAGCTGCTCAAATTTATAATTATATCCTGTGTTTGCACTAAATTGCACAAAGATTCTATTCCAGGCAACCCTTTCAAACATAGATGTGTCTTTAGGATGACATGGTACCTCCAAATCCATCAATTCAATTCAATGACCTCATTTTTAGGCGTCTATGGCCCATCACCTTTCTTAGCCCCAACCTCAACAACATCGTCATCCTTATTTTCCATCTACGTAACCAACAACTCCAAACATTCATCAAACACTCTCGCACTTAAAACCACCCTCTCAAATCACAATTACTTTATATATAAACATAAGCATATAAGATTGTAAATCAATTCATATTTTGAGACCCAAGCATGATTCATACTAGAATTAAAAAATCATAGGCATATAAGATGTTAAATCAATTCACATTTCATACATCAAAGACCGTGAGAGGCAAAAAAGAAAACAGAGGATATCAAGGAGAGTGATAAAAAAAAGAAAACTATAAATTCATGTCTTTTGCTCTTTGTTTTTTGTTCTCATAGAGAAGAAAAAAAACCACTAAAATGCACCAAACTGAACCCATATTTTCCATATATTCTTCTTCTATTCTTTTCCTACAGCCAAACACACACACATGGCACACACACAGAAACACGCACTCATACACACACACACATGAGTTGAAAAAAAAACAACACACACACACACATAGACACGTGAGATGCACAGACATACACATACACACGAGATGCACAACCATAGACCTATACATACACGAATCAAATTTTAAAAAAAAATCAAATTTATCTCAGATCTGAAATAATAGAGTATGGATTTATAAAAAATAAGCCCTAACGAATTAGATTTAAAAAAAATCAATTTTATCTTAGATCTGAAACAATAGAATATGATTTACAAAAATAAGCCCTAGATATGAACATCATCATAGATCTAAAAAAAAGGAAGAATTTTGCAGAGAAAAAGGACCTTAAAACTTCGCCAAAGATGAAGATCTTTGTCGGAGATAGAGGTCTATGCCAAAGTTGCAGAGATCACTGCAACTGGAGGAGCTGTAGGAGCTTCATCTGTGTTGGAGAACTTGTAGGAGTTTCGTCTGCTGTGAGCCTCTTGTCTGCCTTAGAGGAGTTAGAGGAGCTGCAAAAGTTTTTGTATGGGTTAAGGGTCTTTAGCTAAATGAGAAAATAGAGTTCTTGGCAATTTATAGGGTAAGGAAAATAACCCATTATTTTGTTGTGGATAGTGTGACGCCCCTAAAACCAGAGGTCCTTTGTAAATCCGTTGATCACCCATCAACCCACAGAAGTATCCGTGAATGCCGCATAACCCAAAATCAAGTCAACTACATCGCCTTCACCGGGGTCATAAACCACACAGTGTTTGGGCAGAGTCTCCCTTGTACCGGACATTCTCAAAGGCACAACCTGTGTACATTTAACCATTTGACCCATCCACGGTCTAATATACATCAATTCACACATATCATTACACCATGTACCTCCATTAAGCAAAAGGATTTGACACCCAGAGGCTTAGCTAAAGCATTTCTAATTTTTAAAACTTGAAGAAAACCTACCGGTAGAAGGTCACTAAGTTCTACCGGTAGAAGTGCTCACTGAATTGAGATTTTTTTGAAAGCTGGGGGAAACCTACCAGTAGAAAAATTCCATGTTCTACTTGTAGAAAAATCTTTTGGAATCCTTCTACAGGTAGGAAACTTGATGTTCTACCGGTAGGAGAACCTACTGTAAAAGTTCTACCGGCAATTAATTGATGTTCTATCGGTAGAACTGCCTACTAGAACACTTCAACCGATATAAGAACCCAATGTTCTATCGGTAGGTGTGCCCAATTTTGTCCCGATTCCATTCCTTTTCAATTCCAATTCATTTCAACATTGTATATCATCAACCCAAACTCATATAACATGAAGTTTTACATAAAACACAGCTCATACAAGTTCGATTACAATCCATTTCATTCGGTTGCTTGTCTAAAAAATGAATTTACATAAATTTTTTCAAAAACATTATTTAAAAGCCACATTCGACTTTTCTTCATCACTGAGGGCCCAAATGAGATCCGTCCATCGGCGAATGCCCCGCACCTGAAATATTGTCCCCATAAAGGGTGAGCCACGCTCAATAGGGTATCTCCTAAAGAGACTACTCCCCAACCTAGATGCATATGAAATGTTCACATGCAATTTCACAAGCAACAAATACTCTATTCAAGAATATGCAATTCAATAATAGAATCGTTTATGCCATGTCATGTCATGAGATAAGACTCAGACATGCAACTCAACCCGAGCCTTGACCGGCTCCCTCAATACATGCAATGTCATGCGTATGAAATCGGGCATTCCAAGCCCCCGTCATTGATGTTATACATCCAATGACCATTTTAAAAATAAAATCATGTGTCTTTCTTGGGTACAAGGATTTTGGTGTCTCATTGCTGATTTTGCACACCGATACTCTATTTTGGACTTGCACTGGTGAAAGTGAATAAACCAGTAACCGGGTCTTGCACTTGAGGGAGAATCTAGTCATTCTTGCTATACCCGACATAAGTTTTTCATGCATCTGTGCAACTTAACCAGACCTAGGTCCAACCTTTTTGAGTCTATACCTCAACCACCATGAATGGTGTTTCATTCAAAACATACACACGCACCCCCACACTCATGTCAATGCCCACAAATGCTATACTTCCTGTGCATATGTAAATGTAATGCACAATTGCATCTAACATCATTATGCAACGTATTTTTCAATTGCAATATCATCATCATGTTCCACATTTCATGAGGCAATGTGAACAACTTAGATAACCATTAACAACCTCAATGTCAATATATCAAGGTGCATATACCAACATCAAATCTCAAACATGTTATAACATAATCAATGCAAATAACACATTTAATCCGCATAGGCATTTCATCAAACACCTTCAAGGCATAAATGTAAACACATAGCATGACCAGTCAATACATTTCCCAAGAAATTTCTACATACCCAATTCATGCTAGGGCAATGACTTTGACCTGAGGTAATGAAGAGGATTACATTTTGAGGTCTGTTATGGTACAACTAGTAATAGCATGAGCCTGAAGTCACATCGCAATATAAAAATTGAGCCACTATATCAAATCATGACAACTACTTTTTTTTTTAAAAAAAAAAAGACAACTCATACCTAAAGACATTGTGAAACACAAAATCGAGCATTAATCATGTAACACAACTATTTTCAGTAGCATACAAATATTTCAAGTAGCAATTTCTTTTTTTTTTAGTTAACGCCACCCATAATCAATAATACAAAAATTTGACAGAGTTTACTTTAAAAGCATAACACAACAAAATATCAAGCTATGAACATAATTTATCGAATGGGCAATAATTAAGATCTACTTATTATAAAGACATACATGAATTTAAAGTAAACACGTCCCAATTCATTTATCGGATTCAATATCTTGCCCCAATTCTACCATAACAAAACCATTTATCAATTACTACAATAACATAATAATATTAACAATAGAATAATGTTCAACTTTATCGATATAAATTTGCATATATCAAATCTAACCCTGCAATTCCAAATCCACACATATAATTAACATACATATCAACTCCCACATTAAAATTGCAATAACAAAAGTCTAAAATCCAAGCAAAACTAAAAAAAAATCAAGATGATTGGTTCAATTCATCTTGTGTTTGTGCCTTAAGATGTTGAGTAACCAAAAACAAAACAACAATTAACAAAAAGTAGAAATTCATTGCACAAAAAGTTGACCCTCAGTATATTTTTTAAAACTTTGGTTAGACTTTTCACCAAAAACTGGGCCCCAAGAAAATTTTCAACCCATATACACAATTTATTTTCATACCCAAAAACTCTATCAAAGGGCTCACTGTTACACAATTATGCCTAACATAACCACATAAATGAATTCTATAACATATGAATTCCATAACACAAAATATTCACTGTTACACCCAAGAATACTCGATGTTTAAATGTTCTATGCAGTTAACAATTAACAAAATTGTAAAACCCAGGAAAATTTGAATTTTATGAAAAAGAGAAAAATGGTAATTAGCCTCTACGATACATTTTGAAAACCCAAATTTTTCTAGAACTCGGATAATGAAATGGACCTCACCGTTGAATTCGTCTCGCAAAATCTAGTTACACAGTTAATTTTCTTTGAAGCTCGAGACAATCAGATTTTTTGCAATTTATGATGCGTCTGGGTGTTAGTGACCAAAATAAACGTGATTGGGAGTTAATTACGACATGATTAGTAGTTAAAATTAGCGTCTTATTATGCCTTTTTAAGACTAATTATGCTTTGATAGAGTTTCAATGATGACATTTCAGGAGAAAGATTGTACAAGGACTTAAAGTCAATGGATACCAAACTTTCATGCAACACCCACATATTCTAGAAGAAAATTGGAGAAGTTTGAAACAAGGCATGAACGTTTGAATGTCACTCCACGTTCGAATGTCCTCTTGAATTATTTGAAGACCAGACTGCTAAAGTGATGGCATATGGCGTGTTGTAGTTATTTTTCACAGAAGACCAAGAGCTACTTGAGTACAACGTTCAAACGCCAATAAATGTTTGAATTATTTGAGGACCAGACTGCCAGGGTGATAAGACATGGCTTGCTATCTACTATGGGTGACAAGAGCCACTTGAGTCCACGTTCAAACTGTAAAACCCGGGTAAATTTAAGCTTTTTCGGAAAAAGGGTAAAATGATAATTTACCACTATAATGCGGGTTTAAAATCAATATTTTCTAGATCTCGAATGATGCAACAGATCACATCATTGAATTCATATCATGAAATCGAGCTACCATGTCAATTTTTGTCGAATTTTGAGATAGTCGAATTTTACATGTTTTATGAGACAACTGGGTGATGAATGACCTCGCGAACGTCCCCAAAAATGAAAATTATAAAATTTTCTTTTAATTGAATAAAATTTTAAATAAAAAAATTTGAACTAAAACTATAATTTATTTAAGTCGTTTCGGATTAAAAATGGATCCAAAAGTAGTAAACGTGTGGGGCGATGTGGACCACACATTCGAGACAATGAATACCAACTAAAAATCAGTTTTTTGGAAAAAAAATATCTCCCCATTATCTGCTATATTCGATGTTAGAAGAGAGAGAAGAGAGAAACACTATATTTCTACCTTTCTTCTTGCGATCCAAGGAATTTCGTCGATCTGAATTCATCAAACCAAGAATTAAAGTTGGTCTACGCAACGAGGGCTATGCGTACGTACCAAGAACGAGGGATTTCACCGAAGATTCAAAGAAGAAATTTTAGAAAAATCAAGTTTTTGGGGTGGTGTTGGAGTTCTTGAAATTTCTGCCTTCTATTTACGCTCAAAGAGATAGGGTTTCTCCTACCTTGGTTTATTTTCTTACCTAGAATGTTTTATGAAATGGATAAGGGTATGGGATAACCTAAGTCACTTGACTATGATTAAAGAAAATAGGAAATGGGTATGGAATTGGCCTAGACCAATTCCTAGCAAAGTTCAGTATTGAGGAAGTACTTGTGTAATCACTTAGAATTTAACATTTTTGGGCATACTATGCATTCTATTGTTGCCTTCTTGGTGTTTTGCTAAGTGCTATGTGAACTTTGTTGAGGATTACTAAGTTGCTACATGTGTTAATATATTAGCATCATGTTGATTTTTGGTAATTATATGCAATTGATATTAATTGCTATGACATAAGTGAAGATTTGTGGTTAAATGGCTCATTTGGCATTAATTGTGGGCATGATATGGCATCACATTCATGGGCTTAGGCATGAGTGTGGGTGTGTGTGGGCATGGTTGATCAAACATCATATATGGTGATTGACGGTGGGCTCGGGAAAGTGGGATTGAGGATTCCACTGAGTCGTAGGGTTGCATGCATGGAAAACTTGTGCCGGATATTGCAAGAAGGGCTAGACACTCCCTCGGGTGAAAGGCCCGGCTACTTAGTTCATACACTCCCCTGAGGTAAAACTCAAGAAATGAGTAATGGCGTACGGAGCCAGCGGTGTGATTCCAAAATCCAATACCCAGCAAAGACACATGGGTTTGGTTTATATAAATGATTCATTTGATGGGAAACATCCAACAATGAATGGGTTTTATGAACGTATGATTGTATTTCAAAATGATCTTTGGATGTATTTCATCAAGGACAAATATTTTACACACATGCATTGCATTGTGTTGTGGGAGTTGGTGAGGACTCGAGACAAGGTGCATGAGTGAGTCTTATCTCATTTCATGGCATGACATTATGATTTTTCAATATTGAATTACATGTTCTTGTTGGAATGGATATTGGTTTTCATTGGTTGCATGTGCACATTTCATATGCATCTAGGAAGGGAGTAGCCTCTGTAGAAAATATTCTACTGGGCATTGGCTCACCCTATACGGGAACACATTTCAGGTGCGGGGTTTATACCGGCCAAGGACTCATATTCAAGGCCTCAAAGATGAAGAAAAATGGACTTGTGGCTTTTGTAATACATTTTGTATAAACTTTGTAAAATTACAGTGTTGAGTATGAAATCGTTTGAATGGATCGTAATAGAACTTGTAGATATCAAGTCTTATGTGATAAACATCATTAGACATGTTTTGGATGGTGTTGAGATGACTTGAAATGGTTTTGAAATAAAAAAACAGTGGAAATAGGCTAAACTGGGCAAGAGTACCGATACAGTCTGGTCCAAAAAGCAGACAATATCGGTACACAGTACCGGTACTATTTCCAAAACTTTAAAAAAAAATTGGAAGGCAGATGATGATCACAAAACATTGCATATTTATTGGTCTCATTTCATGCTTTCTAACTTAAATTTGCATATTAAATATTTAGAATTAGTTAAAGTTAGGAATAATGTGAAAATTTTGATGTTGCAGGTAATTATAGCATAAATGATGACTTTTAGAGCTTTGCAACTAAGTGTGAATGTGTGGTGAAGAGATGGACACATTGAATGAGGATAGGGAGGCTTGGAAGGTGAAGAAATCAAGAAAAATGCAATTTGGATGAAAACCTTCCGGAAGGTTTAGCCCACTAGTTTCCCAAGGTCTTGACACAGTACTACTGTTTTTCCCATCTTTGACCATAATCCACTACAATTTTGAAAAAGTGCAAAACCTGAAAGTTGTAGATCTGGATGTCTTCTGTGTTGATATGGACTAAATGCCATAAAAGTACCTTTTTGGACTATTAGACAAAAAATAACATATAAATAATATTATAACCAATTTTTGCTTTTAAATTTTGATAGATTAATGGACCGTGAGGTTCGGCTTCCTTCTCCCCACCTTTTAGCGTTTGGGCCCCTGAAAAAGAAAGAAGAGAAATTGGGCCATGTTTCCCGAGAGAGGCCGCCTTCTCTCAGGCCAGCAGTCTTCTACTTTTAGTCGACTGTTCTATGACGGGCTTCCCTGTTTCCTGGGAGAAACCCGCAATCAATCCATCTACATAGAAAGGAGAAACAAGAAAGGAAAGGCTCAATGTTGAATTGAGATCTCATTAGTCCGGTAAAGATCGAGTCCAGTTATAAAGGGAAGAATATCAATAGAATGGCTGAACAATATCCATTAGGTCGTCTCAAGAGCCTAAAATAGGTTAAATGTCAAGTCTAACGAGTCAGAAAACATGACCTATGACCCCATTTCTTATGGGTTAATGGATTTTACATTAGTGGCCATATGATGGGACACATCGCCCATTTGCCGCTTAGATCAATGGATCAACTTGTCTGATCTCGTCAAAGTACTATGCGACGGCATATTGATAATTAAAAAATATTAATTTTTCAGATTAAACTACAAGACAAAATAAGAAAAGAAAGTTGATATACACTTAATGCCATAAAAATATTTTGCTTGAACTAACAGACAAAAAAGAACATGTAAATGGTATTATGACCAATTTTTGCTTTTAAATTTTCATAGATTGATGGACTGTGTTAGCTGACCTGTCCATTGAGTTGTCTCATAAACCTAAAATAGGTTGATTGCCAAGTCTAGCGAGCCAAAAAACATGACCCACACCCCCATTTCTTATGGCCTAATGGACTTTGCATTAGTGGCCACATGATGGGACACACAACCCATTTGTCCCTTAGACCATTGGACTCAATTTGTCGACTCTAACTGTAACGCCCCAAAATTACCTTGGATAGCATTATTAATTAAACCATTCACATCATGAGAGCAACTAAAAAAATTCATAACAAGGTAAATTTCATTCATCATACATAACATCTACAACATTACCCAAAAGAATATGCCAAACCATGGCATCTACATCCAAAAAGAGTATGTCAAACTATGGTAATTACAACTCAAAATCAAACTTAAAACTTGTAGCGGAATAAACAAAATAACATATATCCATTATATCAAAATGCATCTCTCCTAGTCTAGGACATGGAGAGATCAATTCTAAACATCCCCCTCGGGATCCACACTTCCATCCAATGGCGCTTCCCAAACAACCTGTTCATCACCTCCGAGTTCTTCCTCCATACCAAAATCTGAGAATAAATTTTTTTGTAAGGGGTGAGCACTAAGCTCTGTAGCAACATTCTCCCAAACTCGAACAAAGTTTAGAAAACATGTAAAACAAGTCGGTCTCATTTCGCAAATATCATATATTAATTTTTGAAAGAAAACAGGAACATTTCAATAGATCTCAAGTTTACACAATAGCAATAAATTCAGTGAAGTAATAATGTCAAATTACAAATAACAAATTATTTCCAACTATAAACCATTTCCCACAAATTCTTGTAGAATCCCATACTTCCACAAGGTCTTGTAGAAAAACCATTTTTGGTACAATAAACCATAAACTCACAACTTGTATTCGTATCTCAGGTATGATGCATGATTCGCATGAATAAATACATCGAGAATATCCTGGCCCACACACACACACCCAAATCCTTGCAAGGATATCCAACCTTTAGGAATGGCGTATACCAACTCATGGTAGTGACGAATCCAACCCAGAAATATTATACTATCCCTTCTCCTCAATACCCGTGAGCGAATAGTGATTTGATCCTCACAAGGCATCAACCCTACTACGAGTGGTAGAAAAAAATTCAAACCCGCACGGAGTAAGAAACGCATCTACCCACTCTACGATACACGGTCAACGGCCACCTATGGTTATCCAAACACCCACAAGAGATACCATAACCAACCAATTTCTTCAGATCACAAGCCAATCCAAAATTCCCAAATTTCACATGTAATATTACAATATAATCATTTAAGAAAATATGCAAGAGATCATCACAAATACCATTTTATGGTTCAATATAAAGCACTAAAGTTTTGAAATCAAGAATAAAGGAAAAATCTTTTTTTCTTGAAAACTAGGGTTTGAAGATGAGAAAAAGAGCTTTAATGGTTACCCAACCACAACATTGTTTAAAACATGGTAATAATTGCATGAATAACAAGAATCAAAGATTTTATAGCATACATAAATTATTTAGAGTTAAAAATTACATATATATAAGTCATAGCCTCAATGTAAGAGAATAGAAAAAAACCCTACCTTGAATCAAAGGTTCCAAGTAAAGCCCAAGCTGTAGAGACCTCCTTCCTTCCTTTTCTTTCATCTCTAATCTTCCCCTAGGGTTCTAAGAGAGTTTTGGTGAGAGTGGAGTGAAAGCATGGAGGAGAATGGGATCGAAATGGTATTTTAAAGCCGGCCAATCCTGAATTTTACTGTTCATAGGGCTAAAAATTACATTTTTCTACAAAATTATGATTTTGCCATTAAATATCTTCAATTTGATCTCTATGACTACTCTAAGGTTTTTAAACGTCCCAAAAAAATTTTTAACGTTATTTTAACCTAAAAATATTTAGTTTTATGATTTATCTTTATACTAACATAACTTACACCCGAAACACTAAAATTACTATTTTATTCCTCAAACTGCTCATAATAAAGGTTTAAATCGATTGACCCATCCTAGGTCCAACATACCATCCTTGGTACTCTATCATTGCCCACTTATAACATTTGAAGGAAAGAATACTTAGTTCCAAAGCTTTGGCAACTTAGGCACTAGTATCCACACCATTTGGTGGCAGTACCTCGGTTTTTCTCCTTTTTGACCATGATCCACTTCGAATCTGAAGAAGTGAAAAACATGCAAGTTGTAGATCTGAATGGCCTCTGTATTGTGTCAAACTTTCAACTCAATTGGACGGTTGGATCAAACGGTATGAAAATTCTACAAAAACTATTCAAGAGCAGACAATAGCTGTACACTTTAGCTTCTGGTGTTCACAGTACCGGTACGCTGCCCAGAACGCCTGAGTTTTCATTTTCAATCCATTCCAAACCCTTCCAACACCAACTCAAACTAATACAACATAAATTTGTTCATCAAATATAGTTGGTACAAGTTCTATTACAAACGATTTCATATATTTATCCGGATTTTATAATATTAGCATTTCAAAAAAGAAATGATTACTTGTTATATGAAGATAAGAGTGTGGGGGGGGGAGTTTATCCAAAAATCAATTTGTCCAAAACTCAAACTTCATGATCAATCTTTCAACAATAATTCTAAGTTTATACTATCATTTTATTCATCTTAGGAGAAATCTTAATATAATAGTAACCTTATTTAATTTTTACTACGGGGTTTTACATTCCACCCCCCTAAAAGAAAGTTTCGTCCTCGAAACTTAATCGCCGAGTTAGTCTATCTAATTCTCATTTGGCCATGAGGTCTCCACTTCTATTCATCCTTTAAACATCAAAGTCAAGATTAAAATAGAACATTATATCCTAATTTTAAATTCATCCTTCAACTTATATCGTCACTACAATTAGTGAAGTCCCCAAGTTCACCTTCATTCACTACTTTTGATTATTCTTTATACTCAATAATTTCATGTGATTGTCTAAACTAATCTCATATCATGCATAATTGCTAGATCTTCAACTTATTTCCTACTCATCGGATATCACTCCTCTTTTGAATGCACCAATCATTTTAAAAATCTCAGGTTTGCTTTTTACATGTAACGTATCCATAAGCATTTCACAACAACCAAATTCAATTTCATTAATAGGATTACTTATCATTCCTATACCCAAATTATGTTATAATCCAAAACTTAGCAATGTCATTACGACAAAATCTACAACGATTCCTTAAATAGATGCATCCTTCTTAATGACTTTGTTTCTCACTAGACTGTAGAAACTCACAATATTTAAAATCTAATAATAACTTCACATCCTATGGTCACTTATCAATTTCTATAGTCCGGTGGACATCGCAAGATTCTCAACAATTATAACCATCAAACTATGCACCAAGTTTTCCAAGAAAATGAATCTCACTCTTCAAGCTTATATTCTCTACATTCACCACCTTAACCATAACTAATGGTTAATTTCATTAATATTGAATCTAATCCAATGGCTTGTTGCACAATCTGATATAAATTAACATCCACCAAGTCCTAGTTCAAACTAGCCACAAGATAAGAATTCTCATTGGTTTGAAAGTTTTTAGAAGATATGTCAAATTCTACCAAAATGTACAATTGAAACCTAACCACATTTATCCTCTTCATAACTCATTTATATCTGAATTCATATTTTTAGATCACTCTTAATATCTCTACATATTCACCAAATCGATTAAGGCCAGTTTTTTTTTCTCCCAGGTATTTATTATTTAAACTTGAGGTAGAACTAATAACCATGTAAAAAACAATAAAATAAAATAAAAATAAAAAAAAGTGGCTTTCATTAACATCACCACTCTTTTCACGATACCTATACTTTCGAATCCCTATGATACAATCAATTACAATATATATCTTGTAATATACCAAAATGTGAAAATAGACTGTCAAGGATCCCAAAATCTCTCTCAAATCCCTATCTCCAGACTTCTTATGATATAATCAAAACAAAAACAAGACTTCCAATGATTAAACTCATGTTCCTCAATTTATTCACATTAGTCATCATAGTCTTAATCATTATTCGTAATCCCCATGATAATAACGATGTGCTAGCTATTAGGATAACCATAGTCATTTATCCAAAAATTACACAAGGTTTCTATACCCATGTCAAAGCCAATCTGCATAGATATCATCATTGATTCCTCAATTTACATTTTTTCAATTATCACCACTAACTGTCAAGTTAGAATCTTCAATAATCATACCAACCATACTCAAATATAACTAATCAAGACTATCTTAATAATGTACTAAAAGAGACAGGAAAAGGAACTTCATATTCTCCCAACACAACTTCAATAACATTGAAGAGATCTCACATAATGATAAAAGTAAATACCAAACATTGATATCATCCTTATTTCAATAATTGTCTACTATATCTAACCTCGAGCTTTTAAACTCTATAATCTCTTAATCCTATAATATCGAGGGTCAAAGGTAAGTACTACTACTTAGTCATGCTTCTTAGATTTTATTTTTCTATGTCTATAAATTCGTTTACATAACTTGACCTCAATTTCAGATCAATATTTGTAAATACAATTTAGCTATTAACTACACACTCACCCAAGAGATTCTTGATTGTTAATATTTTAGAGATTCTAAATATAGTGAACTGAGTCCACAACAAAATAAGATTACATAAGTATAACGTCTTCAATGAGTATCCTATGTATGAACCTTTTAAACCATCAATACTTCCAAAGTAAATTTAATCAACTTTCCGTAATATTTTCAAACCAAAATTTGTAACCTCAAGTTTGTGGTGATGAAAACAAACTCTTATCCATTTAAGAACCATATCCACAATTCCTATTCCTATTCCAAAATAGGCTCTCATTCGATGTTACTTCACCATATTCCTTCAATTGATCATATTTGAGAATTATACTATCTCATACCATCGTACTCACCCTAGAGGAAAGCATAACACTCACATGGTTCATAATTTCATTTTATATTGTTATCCATCAAAATACTTCAATCAACATGGGGGTATCTCTAAATCAAAGCCTAAATAGTGATGGAAGCTTGCTTAAGGATAAGTCCTTCAGAGTCTAGGAAGAAAAGTACGACATTTTGCTATCCAAGGAATACCACAGCACAGATTTTTGATTAACTTCAAAGAATAAAATAATTTAACTCAGATATTTCTAGCATGTGTGACCTATATGGTTGGAAAAATATACAAGTTAGGATTCTAACAAAAAAAGACGGTGCACCATTTGGACTTTCCAACAAAGAGTTATGATCAAATTAGTGAAAGGTAGTCTGCTAGACTGATTGGTTCTGCTATACTTATCCAACTTGAGTTTGTGTGTCTTTTGTCACTAATCCTATCTCATTACCCTCTCCAATATAGATAGTATGACTTGCATAAAGATTCATGCTTAGCATTATTTACTAACCAAAAGCCAAATTATCATCTGTCTCCAAGAATAGTCCATAACGACAAGATATCAAACTAGCATATCCATCTCAAAATTTTTGCCAACACCTCTAAGCTAGGTAATCCAAGAATTCGAACAAATAATCAATCCATAACCTAACTAAACAACCAATCACAGTTATCTTATAAACATATTACTTCAAAAAAAGTCAAGCCTAAAGTTTCTTTCACCCTCACCTAATACTCCCCAATTTGAAGCATACAACTTCTACACACCCTTTGAGTATCCAACCGTTCTCCTGTAGGCATGTCAATACTCAAGGCATGTTCTAGCTTCTCAAAGTCCAATCTCAAATGAAGAGCATATGTAGTGCATATGAATGAATGAGTAGCACAAGGATCGAATAAATTTCGAGCCCAAGAATTTTAAAGAAGAACGATACCTTCAACAACTGCATCAAAAACGTCTTCCTTTGATTGGGTCAAAGCAAAAACTCTTTCTTGTTTGGTATCGCCTAGGGCTATAGCCCCTAATGGTTTCAGTTGTAATGACTTCTGTCGTGGTGGCTTATTTGCATGTACTTGTCATGTTGCTTGATTGGTCTTTGGTGGAATCGATGGACAATTATTTTTGAAGTGCCCGAACCTCCACATGCGAAGCATTGACGTGGGTCAGTGTCTGCTGTGTTCCGAGTAACCCCAGCTCCTCGAACGACTCGATTCCTTTGCCCCAAAGCTTGGTCAGGTCAGTGGTACGAAGCTGCCCTTTGTGTAACTCCACTACTGCTAGCACCAATCTTGATCGGACCTCCCCTTGCGAAGTTCTGTCGTGGTTGGTTGTTGTTTCTATTCTGGCATTGTACCAGAGTGGTTAGCTCCCTTAGGCATTGATAGATGCCAATCATGGCATCTAGAGGTGGTGGTGGTGAGTTTGCTTGGCCACCACGTCCCCGTCTCCGTCCACGTCCACGTTCACCCTCCATCCTGCACATCAATTCACAATTTAGTTTCATTGATGTATAGGACATCCTAACTATCACTTTAATCTAAAGTATAAGGCTTGTATAAAATTTTAAATCCACAATTTTGTTCAACCTAGTCCTATCTTTCTAGTGATAATCCATAACCTACAGCTCCCCGTATAAGACCTAAAGCCTAGGCTCTGATACCAAACCTGTAACGCCCCAAAATCCACCTCGGACGGCATTACTAATTAAACCATTCACATCATGAGAGTAACTAACAAAATCCATAAAAAGATAAATTTCATTCATCATACATAACATCTACAACATCACCAAAAAGAATATGCCAAACCATGGCATCTACATCCAAAAAGAGTATGTCAAACTATGATAATTACAACTCAAAATCAAACTTAAAACTTGCAGCGGGATAAACAAAATAACATATATCCATTATATCAAAATGTGTCTCCTAGTCTAGGACATGGAGAGATCAATTCTAGACATCCCCATCGGGATCCACACTTCCATCCAACGGCGCTTCCCAAACAACCTGTTCATCACCTCCGAGTTCTTCCTCCATATTGAAATCTGAGAATAAATATTGTTTGAAGGGGGGTGAGCACTAAGCTCTGTAGCAACATTATCCCAAACTCGAACAAGGTTTAGAAAACATGTAAAACAAGTCAGTCTCATTTCGCAAATATCATATATTAACTTTTGAAAGAAAATAGGAACATTTCAATAGATCTCAAGTTTACACAATAGCAATAAATTAAGTAAAGTAATAACGCCAAATTACAAATAACAAATCATTTTCAACCATAAACCATTTTCCACAAGTTCTTGTAGAATCTCATACTTCCACAAGCTCTTGTAGAAAAATTATTTTTTGTACAATAAACCATAAACCCACAACTTGTATAAGTATCTCAGGTATGATTCATGATTTGCATAAATAAACATATCGACAATATCCTGGCCCACACACACACACCCAAATCCTCACAAGGATATTCAACCTTTAGGAAGGGCGTATACCAACTCATGGTAGTGACGAATCCAACCCAGGAATATTATACTACCCCTTCTCCTTGGTACTCGTAAACAAATAATGATTTGGTCCTCATAAGGCACCAACCCCACTACGAGTGGTAGAAAAAAATTCAAATCCACACGGAGTAAGAAACGCATCTACCCACCTGAGATACCCAGTCAACGGCCACCTATGGTCATCTAAACACCCACAAGAGATACCATAACCAACCAATTTCTTCAGATCACAAGCCAATCCAAAATTTCTAAATTTCACATGTAATATTACAATAGAACCATTTAAGAAAATATGCAAGAGATCATCACAAATACCATTTTATGGTTCAATATAAAGTACTAAAGTTTTAAAATCAAGAACAAAGGAAAAATCAAGAGAAAAATCCCTTTCTTCTGAAAATTACGGTTTGAAGATGAGAAAAAGGGCTTTAATGGTTACCTAACCATAACATTGTTTAAAACATGATAATAATTGCATGAATAACAAGAATCAAAGATTTTATAGCATACATATATGATTTAGAGTTAAAAATTACATATAAATATAAGCCCTAACCTCAATGTAAGTGTGAAACCCGGAAAAAAAAAATTTTAACTTTTTCTGAAAAAAAAAAGAGCAAAATGGTAATTTGCCATTATAGTGCGGGTTAAAAATTGGTATTTTTATAGACCTCGGATGATGAAACGGACCTCGCTGTTGGATTCATCTCACGAAATTTAGTTACCCAGACAAATTTCATCAAATTCTGAGATAATTAGATTTTTCACATTTTTCGATGTGACGGGTGTTCGATGACCCATAAAAACGAAATTTTTATAAAAATTTTAAAAGTTGAAAAATATTTTAAATAAAGTTCATATAAAATATTTTGAGTTTAAATCGGTACAAAATTTAATCATTTCGGGGCGAAAACGGACCCGGACAAAGGACGACACTTGGCGCGACGAGGGCCAAGTGTTTAAAAAGTATAAAAGTTGGCAAATATCTGAAAAATCAGATGTTTTATCTTCATTTGGCCGGCTGGATCAGACCCAAGGGCAAAGAAGAAAAAAAAAATAATTCTTCAAACTTTCTTCCGCCGATTCTCAGAGTTCCGTCGGTCGGAATTCGTCGGGCCAAGAATTAAATTCGATCTACGCGACGAGAGCTACGTGTGGGTACCAAAAACAAAGATTTTCACCGAAGATTCAACGGGAGGATTTTGGAGAAATTTAAGTTTTGGGCTTGAATCTTGTTCTTGAGGCTTCCTACAAATTCTTTACGCTTCAAGAGGTAGGGTTCCTCCCACTCGGACCTATTTCTAACCTAAGGTGTCCATAGGGTTCATGTGGGCTGTTTTGGTTATTTCTAACATTTTTCCATTATGGTTGGTGTTATGGAAATGGGTAGGATCAATTCTAGTGTGAATTGATAGTTAGAAAGTGCTAGTTTGTGATTTCTAGAATGTTTTGATAATTGGTTATATAAAAATCATATATTCTGATTTTTATTTTGTTTAAATGATCCATATAAAATCTTGACTTGATTTTGGTATATTGAAGTATTTATGTAATCCCTTGGAAATTGGGATCATGTGGGCATACTTTGTGTTTTATATTATGCCTTGTAAATGAAATGTAATATTAGCATGTATTATGTGTTATCATGTTGATGGAGTGTTGATATATGCTCTTGGATATATTGAACTTGAAATAGTTATGTGATTATATGCAAATGATATTAATTGTCATGATATACAATGATATGTAAAAATTATCATTTGACATGCATTGCAATATGGACATGGAATTAACATCACATTCATGGACTACATGCATGAGTGTGGGTGTAGGGTTGCATGGGGTGATCAACACCAACATTGGTGCTTGATGGTAGGCTCGGGAAAGTGGGATGGAACGTCCTACGGAGTCGCACGGTGACATGCATAAGAAAACTTGTGTCGGGTATAGCAAGTAGGGCTAGACACTCCCTCGGGTAAAAAACCCGGCCACTTGGTTCATACACTTACCGGCGGTGAAATTTCAGAAAAGTGTAACGGCGTACGGAGCCGGAGGTGCGATTCCTGAATCCGATACCCCATAAAGGCACATGATTTTGATATATAAATTATTCATTTGATGGAAAACATCCAAGAATGAATTAGTTTTATGACATATGGTTGATTTCAAAATGATCTTTGGATGTGTTTCATCAAAAACGTTTGTTTTACACGTAAGTGTCGCATTGTGTTGTGAGAGTTAGTGTGGGCTCAGGATAACATGCATGAGTGAGTTCCATCTCATTACTTGGCATGACATCATGATTTTCTAACATTGTATTATATGTTATTGTTGGAGGGAATACTTGTTGTGAAATGTTGCATATATACATTGCATATGCATTTTAGGTGATAAGTAGCCTCTGTAGGGATTATTCTACTGGGCATTGGCTCACCCTATATGGGAAACATTTCAGGTGTGGGTCATGCACCAATGGACGACTCACAATCAGGGTCACATGGTTGAAAAAAAGCCGACTTGTGGCTTCCAATCCATTTTTTTTTGTAAAAGTAGATTTGTAATTAAACTTTGGCATGTAATGTGTAAAGGAATTGTAATAAAGTCTGTGTAGACTGTGTTTAATATAACCCTTGCATATTTTGATATAAATATGATGATTGAACCCAGTGTGGTCAAGTTTTACGTATAAAATAGACCCTGTGTGGTTATTGTATTATATTGGACCTCGGATGGGTCATGTAAATGTTGATTGCACAGATTGTGTTTTGGGGTAGAGCTTTCCGTACAAAGGAGACTCTGTCCGAATTTCGTTAAATTCAGTAAATGGGACACAACAGTGCGATATTGAGTTATACGGTATCCACAGACATTCCGTGGGTTGATGGAAAATTAACGGACCCCATGAATTTGGGGTGTCACAGTAAGAGAATAGGAAGAAACTCCTACCTTGAATCAAATGTTCCAAGTAAAGTCTAAGCTCTAGAGGCCTCATTTCTCCCTTTTCTTTCTTCCCTAATCTTCCCCTAGGTTTCTAAGAGAGATGTGGTGAGAGTGGAGTAAAAGAATGGAGGAGAATGAGATGGAAATGGTGTTTTAAAGCCAGCCAATCCCGAATTTTACTATTCATAGGGCCAAAAATTATATTTTTCTCCAAAATTATGATTTTTTCATTAAATATCTCCAATTTGATCCCTATGACTTCCCTAAGGTTTTTAGACATTACGGTTTCATTTTTAATGTTATTTTAACCTAAAAATATTTAGTTTTATGATTAATCTTTATACTAACATAATTTACACTTGAAACACTAAAATTACTATTTTATTCGTCCGAACCGCTCTTAATAAAGGTTTAAATCGATTGACCCATCCGAGGTCCAACATACCATCCTTGGTACTCTATCATTGTCCATTTATAACATTTGAAAGAAAGAATACTTAGTCCCAAAGCTTTGGCAACATAGGCACTAGTACCCACACCATTAGGTGACAGTACTTTGGTTTTTCTCCTTTTTAACCATGATCCACTTCGAATATGAAGAAGAAAAAATCATGAAAGTTGTAGATTTGGATTACCTTTGTATTGTGTCAAAATTTCAGCTCAATCGGACGGTTGGATCAAAAATTATGACAATGTTACGAAAACTGGTCTAGAGCAGACAGTACCAGTACACTTTAGCTTCTGGTGTTCACAGTACCGGTGCCGGTATGCTGCCTAGAACGCCTAATTTTTCATTTTCAATCTATTCCAAACCCTTCCAACACCAACCCAAACTTATACAACATAAATTTGTTCATCAAATATAGTTGGTACAAGTTCTATTACAAACGATTTCATATATTTATCCGAGTTTTACAATATTAGCATTTCAAAAAAGAAATGATTACTCGTTATATAAAGATAAGAGTGTGGGGGAGAGTTTATCTAAAAATTAATTTGTCCAAAACTCAAACTTCATGATCAATCTTTCAACAATAATTCTAAGTTTATACCACCATTTTATTCATCTTAGGAGAAACCTTAATATAATAGTAACCTTATTTAATTTTTACTACGGGGTCTTACACTAACCTCGTTAAAGCATATTGCATTTAAATTTGGAATTGCAATTTGAGTATCCGAACTCAACTTGGAATATTTAGTTCTTGTATAAAGGCTTCTAACATATGGCTACAGCTTGACAAAAACTTCCCAATTAAATTTAATGGTGGAATTTACGTGGGTGAGCAGAGGGTCGATATTATGCTTGATAACCTAGGACAGAGCTCCTTGGCTTGTGAGGTTCGTAACAAGGAACTTCAAAGATTTGGAGAGGGGATTACACAGTGAAAATATAGTGGTTCACTAATTCAGAAATTCGGTTAATCCACTCTTTAATGGAGATTCTTTCTCCTATTTATTCTATAGATGTGGATGAAGGTTACAATTTTTCTCCCAGGAAATCTAGGCCTCTCTATTATTGGAGGCGCTACACAATATTTATAGAGTTGTTCTTTAATTTGTGGGACCTCTACCGAGATCCTAGTCTTTCACCCTTAAAATTCTCCTTAATTTTTTGGAGAATATCTTGGTTAGGTAAAAGTTTTGCCCCTTGGATATGACTTTCACCATTTACAGGGTTCCAGCTCACATCCAACTATTCTTTTATCGTTTTTGTTGTTGTCTCGTTTGGGAGGAGATATGACTCCGATCATCTGAGGTTTGTGTTTGGCCCGATCTCCTTGTCTGACCCGCGCATCTGAGCCCATTCTTTGGAAATTATTTCACGCATCATCTTTGAATTGACGAATTTAAGTTCAAACCTGAATTCAACGTAAAATTTAGCTCATGGGTATAGCTCGAGCATCAAATTTCAGTTAATATCGGTTTAATTTGAGTTAAACCTTAATTCAACTCGTTGAATCAGAATTAATTTTCCAACTTACACAGTCCTACGGAATCTTTATCCACTGGCCAACCCACTGTCAGAGTGCAACTCTCGGGCAGAATCGGCAAAGTGTAAACAGAGAACATAAGCTCTGTTTCCGTTTTGATCGAAGCAAGCCCTTTCCCAAAATGGCCGATCAGCCCATTACTTCTCGTCCTCCATCTTCTCTCCCAACGGATCGGATTCACGTGTTCTGGCACGAGGGTATGCTCAATTATGATACTGGCATAGGCGTATTTGATACCGGAATGGACCCTGGTTTTCTTGATGTACTGGAAAAGCACCCAGAAAATGCTGATAGGGTCAAGAACATGCTCTCTATACTCAAAAGGGGTCCTATTGCACCTTTCATTTCCTGGCACTTGGGTAGACCTGCTGTGATATCAGAGTTGCTCTCTTTCCACACTCAAGGTATACTCTTGCTCTGCCCTTATTTCTATTCTTTTTACTTTTTATCATTACCCATGTAAAAAACTTAATAGTACGTAGCAATACAACCAAATGATAAAATTGACAGAGAAAGCAATAACCATGTGTAAAATCTGAGTTAATAGGTGGTACAGACTCTGCATATATTACTAGAAGGAAGGTGATAAATGTCTGTGTGAATATCTACTCGATATTGCAAAAGCCTTTGTTGAGAGGAGAATACAGTCATTTGATTGCGGATATATGATTATTTTGTGGAATATGGTTTTATAGGCATTAGGTGAAGAAGATAAGATGGAGAGGCTATGTCTCAGTGAGAGAATCCGAGGAGCCTGTGATAATTTGATTCACTTCAAGGGGAATAATCCTCCAAGTTTTATTGATTTTCTTCCTGCCCAAAAAACAGGTTTACAAGCTAATTTAAGGAAAAAAAAAGACTTCCTAGACTAGGCTCCTTTGTCAATCACAACTCTTGGCTACATTTACTGTCCTAATCTAACCCAATTATTCAAAACCTATCCTGAATCTTGATAGATACACTCAAATCACTTGATCTCTAGCAATCCAAGAAGTGAAATAGGCAAGAGTGGAACCTAAGACCTAGATCACTAGAAGGACTCAAAACACATCAAACTAGGCTGCCATGCTAGGATCTGTTGGGATATTGCATTTAAGCTTGAGCATTATCCTAAGATTCCTAATAAAGATATAGACCTTTGATAAAACATATCGAATTCCTTTTTTAGTCTTGAAGTCTAAGGCTGACATAGTGGCCAAAGAATTGACTCAGATTGATTATGACTATTTAGAGAAGCTCTCGCATAGAATGGTCTAATCCTCCTATCACCGGTGCGTATGATAACCGGAAAGATGCACCATGGCGATTACTCCTCGCCAACTGCTTTGAATCCGAATGGCTTTGATAACTTTTTTTTTATTTGCAGCTTTGATGGACTAAGTTTCTTTGGGTTGGATTCCTTAGACTCGGCTACAGTGTCGAAGGTTCCTTTTGTTTTTCAAGTGCATTTGGTTTGATGGTGCGCATCGTTGTCATAATAAGCAAAAGAAACGAACCTAAAGGAAGAACTCCGAATAGTCAAGGATGAGGGTTGTGTCTTTAAGATACCTTCTTTTTACAAAGTTCGTGAATGCACTAATTGAACTCTCAATAAGAAATCTAATCTTTTTAGCCTTGGCCTAGGAATCTTGGTAGCCTATTGCTCCTTGGGAAGGAGAATCTCTCACTAAGCTGACCAAGTCTGGCATCTATAGCTTGACTCTGTCAGAAAGTGAATCCAATGAAACTCTTCTAGTTTGGATCGCTGGAGGTGATGATAAGGATGGATACCTAGACTTATTGAATTGTCATCTAGAGATCGATACCTAGTCATTATCTGTGTCTACACCAGTATAGTCATAGATAAGACTAAAAGAAGAAGCCCTAACCATATACTCTCTAAGAATAATCCTATGATTAGAATGTGGACGATGGAATGAGTGGTCAAAGGTAATGGCATCAGTACCAAAACCTGTAGATGGAAAAGAGTCGGTGTAGGTGAGGCTAGGATCCTCAAATAGGTCTTTTAAAGAAGCTAGTGCTGACCCAAAGTGCAACCTATTTTTTTTTTTTTTGGGGGGGGGGGGGGGTTGAATTAGGTTTACAAAGCAATTTTTCAATTAAAAAATTAATTTCACTCGTTTTGAAGTAAAACAACCTATATGATAATTTCAAAGGTAGATGACAATGATAAAGTATGTTTGCGAGTAAATAAGAACAATATAAAGTAAAGGGAGTGAGAGAGAGATCAAACACAATGATATATATAGGTTCGGCCCTAACACTTTGGCCTATGTCCTCTCTTCCTTCTCCTCTTGGAGATTCACTTCCTCTTTCTTGAATCTCTTCAATAGGTGAGATTCCAACACCTTTACACTTGTTCTTCCTTGAGTACAAGACAAAGATTTCTCTCTTACAAGATTCACTCAAGAAGAATATAATAATCAATCTCTATCTTCAAATCAATAATAGAAGATAAGAAAAATAGTTGATCTCTTAAAAGCTTACAATAACTCAACAAAGAATAAGATCTCCTTTGACTTTTAGCTCATAAGTTCACATGTGCAAGAAGGACCCTAAAATGTTTTTGAGACTTCTATTTATAGTGGAGGTCAAAGAAGGATTAAAATGCTGAATCTCAGTAAATTTGAATCAACTACTGAAGCCTCATCCTTTGTATCGGATTATTACCGTTGCGTTATAATAGCTACATCTAGTATACCAGTTTGTCAAACTTCTTCATGGCTTGGCCAGATACTAGAAACTTCCGAGGTTTGCTGGTTCCCCAACTGGTAAGCCGGCTTGTCAGAGAAGTTTTGCCGGTTCATTGGAGGATATGAGGTGAAGATACTACAAGCGTTTCTATGTCGCTTCCTCCATACCTCGGTGTTGCCACAACACCTACACTAGCCTCATAGTCTTGTCTCACAAAACTTACTCCCGACCATCCATGATACACATTAGTTCCTCCTCAAAGGTCTCGTCCGCATCAACAGTTAACTCAGCTTAATGTACCACATGTGTCGGATCTGGAGTATATCCACTACATGTATCGGATCTGGAGTATACTTCTGGAGCATAGAGACATGGAACACTAAATGAACACCCGATAAATTTGGCGATAACACCAACTGGTAAACCATTGTACCCACCCTCTTGAGTACCTCGAAGGGCCTGATAAACATCTGCAACAACTTCTAATTATATTTTTGCTAGAAGACGATCATCACTTCTTGACCCCTAAACCAAAAAAATAATATAAAAAGTAGGCAGGAGAGCCATTCATAACCTACAAGATGGGTCATCCTTCCAGCAACCACCAATCAGTATTGTTGTTGCATTATCCAATAAACAAAGATTTAGAAAATTATTTTGAATTTTCACTTGAAGATTCCAATTTGAATTTTTGAATCCGGCTAGAGTAATAACTAGTCAAAATTTAAATTGCGTAGAAGATTCAAAATAATTTTCTAAATCTTTGTTTATTGGATAATGCAACAACAATACTGATTGGTGGTTGCTGGAAGGATGACCCATCTTGTAGGTTATGAATGGCTCTCCTGTCTACTTTTTATTATTATTTTTTTGGTTTGGGGGGATCGTCTTCTAGCTGACCGAAATAGTACTCTGAAATGATATTTCAATCATTGGTTCTTTGGTTTAATACTTGGTTGTGTGTCCCAAGTGATATGAGTTTAAAACGAGATATCTTAGTTAAAGCTCATGGTTCAATTTATACTATGCATCCGGGTAGTATTAAAATGTACCGTGATCTTTGGGAACATTACTGGTGGAGTGGCATGAAGAGAGAAATAGTAGCATTTGTAGCACGTTGCTTAGTTTGTCAACAGGTGAAGACAGAACATTAACATCCAGCTGGATTGCTGCAATCACTATTTATACCAGAGTGGAAGTGGGAACATATTACTATGGATTTCATGGTTGGGCTACCCCGTTCATTGAATAGTTATTACTCTATTTGGGTGGTGGTGGATAGGTTAACCAAATCAGCACATTTCCTTCGTGTGAAGACCACTTATACTTTGGAGAGATATGCCAAATTATATATGGATGAAATTGTGAGATTACATGGGTCTCCAGTATCCATTATGGCAGTCAAAGATCCAAAGTTCTAGTTTTTTGGAAAATTTTGCAGAAAGCAATGGGGACTACTCTAAAGTTTAGCACAACCTTCCACCCACAGACCAATGGCCAATTAGAACGGACGATATAAACTTTGGAAGACATGTTCAGTGGGTGAGTGGGTGTTTCTTAGGGTTTCACCACGGACAAGGGTATTAAGGTTTGGGAAGAAGGGGAAGTTGAGTCCTCGATATATAGGGCCTTATTAGATTATTGAAAGGATAGGTGTGACAACTTATAGGTTAGTGCTACCTATGGAGTTATCTCGACTACATAATGTATTCCATGTGTCCATGCTCAAAAAATATTTGCCAGATCCATCATTTGTGCTAGCTGATCATCCAATAGAACTGAAAGAGGATTTGACTTATATAGAAGAGTCAGTACAGATCGTTGATTGCATACATCGAGTATTACGTAATAAGACCATCTCATCAATGAAGGTCTTGTGCAGAGATCACTTTATTGAAGAAGCAACCTAGGAAAGCGAGAAGAAGACGATAATTCAGTATCCTCACTTATTTAAGGAAGGTAAATAAAATTTGGGGACAAAATTTTTCTAAGGTGGGTAGATTTGTGAAGCCTAAAGCATGTAAGGTAGATGCATTTAAATGTTATGGGGTTTGTGTGCAATTTGTTATTTAAAATTTTGGGGATGGGCATTAATTTAGGTGTTATTAGAGGGAGGAATAAGAAAAGAGTCAAATTTACTTGTTAAACCTCCTTTTTTTTTTTTTTGTAGTGGAAGCCACTCCACCAAAAAAAAATAAAAAAATAAAAATCCTACAAGTATATTTTAATAATCTAGTTATACAATATATTTAAAAGTCCTTGTCATAGTTAGGTGTCAAGATGAGAAGTATATTAGGTGTCCTAAAATGATGAATCTTTGTCGTGGTTAGATGTCCGAGGGGGGAAGGGTGCTTGGTGTCTCATTAGGTGTTAAGCATGCAATGGCGCTTGATGTCTCGTTAGGTGTCAAGCATGCGAGGGTGCTTGGTGTCCAACTAGCTAGGTGTCAAGTGTGCAAGGGTGCTTGGTGTCCTAGGAGACTAGCTAGGTGGTAAGTGTGGGAGTTGTGTGACACCCAAAATTTGGGGTCCTTTCTCAACCCGTTGATCACCCATCAACCCCCAGAATACCCCTGGATACTGTATAATCCGTTACCACATCGTACAACCCATAGGATTATATGGGAGATTTGAGAGTGTTTATTCATTCATGGTCTTATATTAAAATGTTTATCTCTTTATTATACCATGTTTGTACACTTTCCTTGTTATAATTGCGTGTTTGGAACTTTGTGACAAAGAAAGGGAGAAGTTTTGGGTTAATTTTGATTTGCTAGTTAGGATTAGTTGCATGGGAATAGAGTAAGGGTTAGGTTGTTGAAATACTTGGGGGGAGGACATATATAAATTTGACATAAATTCACTTATTTTTTTACTATTTTTCTCTTGTTATTTTATTTATGAATACCAACTAAGGGGGATAATTTGTTGTGTATTGTCTTTGATAAAGATATAGGTTCTTAAGTATAATGGTCTAACATTGCTCTTATATGCTACATATTTGTACTTGCATGATGTTAACATGAAAATGCTCTAAACTTCTGTTGTTGATAGTTATACCTGTGATGATGTTATGTATTGTTTACATATGATGCTTTTTATGAGGTATTGATTTGAGATGTGGTGTGTTGGATTATGATCTTCAAAGCTTTCATCAAGAAGATAGTTTATATATTGTGTATTGAGATAGACAACGTGGTACTAGGGTGTTGAGATTAGTTTATAATTTGTTTTGTTTTTATTAGTTTTCGAATTGTAACATTTAATTTGTTACTCTTGTATTTTGTCATGAAATTGCTAAAGGAGGAGATTGTTAGGAACATGTTTGTAATTGACTAATTTAAAGTCTTATGTAATCTCAACTTAATTCCATAGTCATCCAGTTTCAAAGATCAAAATATATAAGTGACTAAAAGGGAAAGGAGATCAAGCTACAATGCCACATCAAGATCATTTCGATGCACCTTCGAGTTTAGGGCAAAGGTAATGAACTTAGAAATCTATGAAAGTTGAAACCCTCGGTTTAATTCATTTAACTTAGGATGATTACGAAGAAAATGGAATTGGGAATTTATCCGCAAATGACTCATAGGGTTGTTATTGAAAATGTTTTCAAAACCTTAAATGCATTTTTGAAATATGGTTTGTTTCATTTATTGGATTCCACTTGAGTAACATCCTTCAGTGCTCAAGGGGAGAAGTTTTTACTTAGTTTTTGACTTAAAAATCAGTGGGAATCGCCCTTTACTCGCTTGCATTCGATTAGAGCTGTCTCTGAACACTTTGGGATAAAATCGAGAAAGACTAACAAGTGAGCAGTATAGATTGTCCTTTGGTCGCTCTCAAGTCGCTCGAGCGGTCTTGAGACTGCTTGAGCAATTTTGAGATAGCTTGAGCAGTACCTATTCTTCTGCTACGATTTGGATTCCTTTTTTATTCCAGCAGCCATTGTACTCCGACCACCCTCCTACTGTTTGAGTAGTCGTTTGCGAATTTTAATTTACTTGGTCCCCAAGATAAACCATATTTCAAGCTTATAAATAGATGGAGCCTTCCTAAGTTTGGGTAATCTTTTTTGTGAGCAAAATTCAACCTCTTATACTTTAGGAGCTTGAACACCCCTAGATCCCTAGAGACTAAGGCAAATTCAGGTTAAGATTCTAATCCAACTTCACACATTGGAGAGGAAGATCTTGGTTGGAGAATAACCAAAAGTCACTTTGAAGGAGTGTGCAGACCGAAGATCTTGGTGGAGAAGATTGCTTTAGCCCTAAACAATCTATTGCAATGGAGAGTGCAAGTCAAGTTATCCATAACATCGAAATGACTTTCGGTGAGGAGATCTATTGAAAGAGATGAACATCTAACCATGATATAGGTTGAGGTATAATTGAGTACTTATAGATCAACCTTGGGATAATGGATTAGGTTTTGGTTAACTTCGAGTGGTTCTCCACTGTTTTTTTTGGTTGGGTTTCCACATCAACAATTGCTTGTGTCTCTTTATTGCTTATTTGCTTACACACTCGCAATGGATGCACACACATGCAGAATGTGATTGATGATTTGATTGGTTAGCTTTCAAGTAGTTAATAGTGATTTTTGCCTTGCTTGGGATCATCATGAGAAATTGAGTGTTAATCGTTAATTGACAAATTCATTTCATCAATTTACATTACATGGTTTTTGGGTTATTGATGGGAAAAAAGGACTCTCAATTTGAATTGGTAAATTGATTTTAGAAAAGGTAATTTTGATAGAATTAGGTTAAAATTGGTGTTTGTTCAATCGTCAAATTTTAATTAATATATTCACCCTTTAGGTGGTGCTTGATAAAACTAAAAGCTAAACACTGAAAACTGAATACTGAATTTTAAGTGCTGAATACTGAATTTTTTAATTCGCAGACTGTTTGGTATCAACTAAAATTTGAGTACTGAATATAATCAAACTGTTTGACAAATATAAGTAGTTGAAATCTAAAAATTATTATTATTCTAATTTTGCCCTTTTCTTTAATTATCTATCCGCAACTGTCTTATTCCTATCACTACCATCACAACTATGGTGTTACTCGTAGCGGCGATGATGATGGTGGTGGTTGTGACATAATGGTGGTGGTGGTGGCGACAATGATGGTGATGGTGACGGTGGTGGCAACAATCTGGTGGTGGTGGCTGCGGCGGTGACATAATGGTAGTGGCGGTGGTGACAATGTTGGTGGTGGCGGTAATGACAGTGGTAGTGGTGATGGTGGTAGTTGTGGTACAATGGTGGTAGTTGTGGCATAATGATAGTAGTTATGGCACAATGGTGGTGGTGGCAGTGATATAATGGTAGTGGTGGTGGTGGTGGTGGTGGTGGTTGCGGCTGGTGGTGATGGTACAATAGTGGTGGTGGTGGTTACAGCGGTACAATGGTGGCGGTGGCGGCGACACAATGGCGGTGGTGATGGTGGTGACAGTAATGGTGGTGATGGCGACACAATGGTAGTGGTGGTGGTAGCGATGGTGGTGACGGTGGTGATGACACAATGGTGGTGAGGGTATATTTGTCTATTATGAAAAATTGATAAAATCTTTATTGACTAACATTTTCAGTATTAAGTGATAAGTTAGTGGCTTACTACTTAAAATTTTAGCATATTTTTAATAAATGTTTAAAATATTAAGTAATATGAGTTTTAGATTATCAAACGAATTTAATTTATTAAGCGCTTAAAGTATTCAGTTTTAATCGTTAAGTGGCATTATCAAACAACCCCTTAGGTAGTGTCTTAATCTCACGTGTTTCATCGTGATGGACGATCCAATCAGCATTGCATTTTCGCACAAGATCAATTCCTAAATATTTCTAATAGGTTACAATCATTATGTGTGCTTCGAAAAAAATGCCATTCATCATAATTCAAGTATGATAACCATTCAATCCAAAGAACTTGATTCTTATTAAGCTCATAATCTCAAAACATCAATTTCAAGTTTATTATACAAGTTCAATTCATCCCAATTCATTGCTTCACAATAGATATTCAATAAAGAATATACAATACACGATATATAGTGGTTCAACCCACTCGTCCTATGTCCACTCTTTCCAATAAGTGTGTGAATCACAAAGGACCGTACACCCCAAGGCACCACTTAAGGATTTGGTGAAAGTTTTCCTAGGCTCTCCTACAACCTCCATAGAAGCTACTTTATCTAGAATTTGTGAAGGTGTTCTACAGATCTACAACTGACCTAACCAAGTTCTTGCAGGACACCTAATTAGGGTTTGGTGAAGGTTTTCTATGGCTCAAATAGTGCACCTCACTTTTAAACACCAAATGAACTTACAAGTTCCTCCTAGAACTATGCCTCTTAATCAAGTGCAAGGATGTGTGTGGCATGCAAGAGTGTCTGAATATACAATTTTTTTTTTTTTGTCCTAATATACAATTAAATGAAGAGGAGACACAGTTGGAGAAGTTTTGGCAAAAAATTAAGTCTTCACAGAATACACCAAGCTCTCTTTGGTTTGAGGGGAAAAATGGTCTTTCTGCCCTTTCTCTCTCTTAGACCTTCAATGTGGTGTATGAGAGGGGTAGAACCCAAAATCCATCACAATGGTAGGGAAGGGGTATTCATAGGGGTGGATTCAAGCGGATAGCTCAATGGCTGGCGCTGGTCGACCAGCATGAGGGGTTGGTTGACCAGTCGATTCAAGTAGACAGCAGCTTACTGCCAACTCCAAGAATAAGGCAAGCCGGTCTTGTGTGTATAACTTACAAATGTGACCTAGTTGACCTAGACACATTCCGATTGTTCGAGTTGCCCTTCGCCTTGGCTCAGTTTGACCTCAATGTTGAGTTTTTGTTTCGTTGTTGCTTCAATGCTTCCGAGGGTTGTCCATAGCTCCTTCTTAGGATGTTTTCGTCACATACCATCTTAGAGCTATAGTACAAGTCATGAAAGTGCCAATCTACAGTCCTAGACCTAACATTATCTTCATGTAGTCTTGATGTGAAACAACTAGTCAAATAAGATTCTGGTAGATCATGTACCCGATTTGCCAAAATTTCAAACTTTGTTTGGTAGTCTCACACAAAACTAGTCTGTCGGAGCTTAAAAGAGGGAGGCTGCTGGATCTATTTCTTTGCATGAACCAAAACGTAAGCATAGAGCTTTGGTGAATTGCGGCCAAGACACAACACCTATTGAACGATCCATCTGTCGATACCATGATGTTGCGACTCCAGTTAGGTGAATAGATGCCAATGGCACCATCTGTGCATCAGTGAGACAATGGAGCTTTTGATGTTATTCAGCTCGAAAAACCCATCAAACTTTGGGAAATCAATCCGGATCGGCCACCCTTGTAGAATTAGGCCACTGCGTGGATTTATTGGTTGTTAGTTGGCTGCTTGCGGTTTAGTAGGAGCTGAACTTGCTGATCAAGAGGAGCATGAGGAGCCATCACCGTTTGGTCCAAGGATGTCTGAATCCCGTGGATGGCGTCTTTGATTTCATGAACTCTGCACGTAAGTTGATCCAACTGTGATCTGATTTGATCAACACGTTTGCTGAGTTTCTTCACTATAACCTTGATGATACTAGGAGCGAAATTGCTCTGATACTAGATAATACGATCCGAGGATAATGTGATCATTCATTCACTTCAACGGGAATCGTCCACCAAGTTTTATTGATTTTCTTCCTGCCAAAATAACAGGTTTACAAGCTAATTTAAAGTGAGAAGACTTCCCAGACTAGACTTCTTTGCCAATCGTAACTCTTGGCTACAATTACTTTCCTAATCTAATCCAATTACTCAAAACCTGTCCAGAACAACTGAATCTGGATAGATACAGTCAAAACTCTGTCAATCTAAGATAGAGTGTATAGGTGGAAGCCACGAGTATGAAGGGTCCTAACACTCAGACTATCCTACAGCAGGGGTGACCCTGTTAATATTTATGATCATAATCTAAATAGTGGTTAAAATTAAAATTTAGTCATGTAGAATTCATTTTTTTTTGGCTCTCTGACATGGAAAACTACTAATTTAAAATTTTGGATAGAAGCTTTTGTACATGAAAATTCCATCAACCGGTCAAATTCAATGACAAATGTAATTCAACTTGTTTCCAATTGAAGATATAGGGAAAGAGAATTGAAATTTGGTATTAACGACAAAATGTAATTTTCAGAACAAATATATGTAGGAGTTTGTATATGATGAATTGTCCCAGAATAAATGAGCTGCGGTTGAATATGATAGAGTAACAGAGTAATGTTTGAACAAGAAAATTTAGCAAGGCAACTAGGGTTATAGTCAGTTTCAAATAGTAAACTATTCCTACGCACTCTTATTTTAGGTTAAGTACTGTAACAAATAATTAAGCAAAACTCCAATCTAGATAAAAACATGGCCTTGACTTTAACTTAAGAAATACAAAATTAAACTTTGTAACTATTATTTGATATACAATTAGATAGAGGATTGATTTTTCAGGTTAAATGCTAGGGCCCAAAATATTTTTTCATCCAAAAAATTTCGTAAGGACGCCAAAAGTTTTCTTTGCATTTGGTGGCCTTAGGTAATAGTCTTAGTGGTCTATGCGTATGAAAGGCCTTGTCTGAATTAGCAGTGGATCAAGGATTTTCCTCTTGGCTATGGAAGGTGGGGAAGGGGAGCGGATAAATTTGAGCTGATTTTTAATGTAAAACTAAGTGGGCCTAGGTGGATTTCTAGGGATTCCATCACTGACTCCAACCTGCTTTAGTCCCTTTGTTCTTTTCCTATTTTTTTCCCTCTTCTTGTGTCACACTTTTGTTTGCTTTTACAAGAAAGATATGTATGTATTTGTAACCTATGTACGTATACATTACTTGACTAAATTGGCCTCAGCATGTGTACACAATCGAGGTGAAATGATAAATGTAAACTGATGTAAATAATAGTCTTTGTACAATGTTTTGAATCAAATCATAAGTGAGACTGATATTATTCAATTTTGATAATCTTCAGAATATATAAATGAACTATTGGAGGCCAATAGCAAAGGGGGTAAAGTGATGTGTGCTGGGACGTTCTTAAATACAAGATCATGGGATTCTGCACTTCTAGCTGCTGGTACTACACTATCAGCAATGAAACATATACTTGAGGGGCTTTGCAAAACTGCTTACGCATTGGTTAGGCCACCTGGTCATCATGCGCAACCTTTTCAAGCCGATGGGTATTGTTTCCTCAATAACACGGGCCTTGCTGTTCAATTTTCTTTGGATTCTGGTTTTGAAAAGGTTGCCGTAATTGACATTGATGTTCACTATGGGAATGGGACTGCGGAGGGGTTTTATCGTTCTGATAGAGTTCTTACAATTTCTCTTCATATGAATCATGGTTCGTGGGGTCCATCCCATCCACAGAGTGGAGCAGTAGATGAGATTGGTGAAGGAGAGGGGTTTGGGTATAATTTAAATGTACCTCTACCAAATGGAACAGGGGATAGAGGATATGAATACGCAATGACAGAGTTGGTTGTTCCTGCTGTTCAGAAGTTTGAACCTGATATGATGGTGCTGGTTGTTGGCCAAGATTCGAGTGCTGTAAGTTTCTTCGCTTATTACTTAATTAATATCTTCATTTGGGAGCATGTTCCAGACAGACTTATAGAATTGAGGACTATATTGCAACTACGGAATTGATTCAGAACAATGAGCTGCATAAATATAAATTCTGAGAAAATGATAAATCATTTATACTTTATATATCAAATGTGAACAGATGTGGATGCTTTTTAACAGACATGCAGTAGCAGAAGAAGAAAATTGGACACCTTAGATATATTGTTATGAAGTTTCTATGCATGTATTTCAGTTCGACCCAAATGGAAGGCAATGCTTGACAATGTATGGTTATCGGGAGATCGGGCGGATAGTTCATAGCCTCGCTGATAGGCACAGCAATGGGCGCCTTCTTATCGTCCAAGAAGGTGGATATCATGTTACGTACTCAGCTTATTGTCTTCATGCAACACTTGAAGGTGTGCTCAATCTGCCATTTCCTTTATTATCTGATCCTATTGCCTATTACCCAGAAGACCAGGCCTTTGCCATCAAAGTTGTTGAATCTATTAAAAAGTACCAAAAAAATGCTGTACCATTCTTAAAAAGCATTTGATCAGGAGGTTTCTTCTCTAAAAGCTTATCCTCCATTTCAGTTGTCGAGTATATTGTACTGTTCTATTGGTAACCGGGTCCGTGTTGAACAGTTTGCCTAAATTTTTCTGTGAATATGGCCTCCTTCCCTCTCCATTGAGCACACTCAGGTGAAGGTATAGGCAGGGGAGCGAGTGGCATCACTATAGCATCTCTAACAGGTGCGAGCAAGCTGACGTTATACGAATTGGTAAGATGCCATTTGTTGGGAATGTGGGGATCTTTGATATTTTGTATGGCATGCACTATTTGAGTATTGAAATGTTCAGGCAGTAGGTATTCCATTGTCTCGATTATTGATCTATCAGTTCAGCTACTGTCGTGAGGAGTGTATCCACTCCTTCCAGTTGGACTCTGAAGTTAGGAAGGTAGGGCACCCATGGCTCAGTCGATATGTTTATTTACTCTCCACTTTTGACAGAATAACAAAGCACCTTGCTTGACTATGGTACTACATTCCAGAATGTGCTTCCAAATGGATGAGTCCTGTGATTATTTGTGTACATGTAGGAATGAGTTCCTTATCAATAATTATTGTTGAATTGATTTATGTATCTTTCCAAAAGGCCAAGCCCCCTACAGCTTTTGGATGACACTTGCATATGTAGTCTTAGAAAGATTATAAACAAGTTAAAATTAATACATTGCCCCCTTAACTTTTTAAAAATTTCTATAGTAATCTTGTTCATTTTTCCTAAATCCATCATCTCCTAACCCATGAAAATAAATGTTTTACATTTGTATTGAATAAAATACATGTGAAATACCTGGATTTATACATTGACTAAAGACTATAATTCTCTTCTATTTAATATATTATCCTTATTTTTTGCTGTACAATTATATAGTTAACATTAACTCGTCATAGTCTAGTAAAGCACAGTTAGATGCAACTAGTAAATAGTTCTAACGCAAAAATAATTAACTCAACAAGAAAAAGGATAATTTCAACTAAACTTAGAAACAAAATGAATGATGATTTTATTAAGGAATATTTAATTTTGTGCATTGAAAAAATATTGCGAAGAAATTTACGATAGAGTCAATCACATATAAGCAACTTTTGAGAATTAAAGAACATCACATTCCACTATAATGTCATTCAGTCTTTGATTTTGTAATATTTTGTCCCCATTGACCTACAATCCTGGCTTTGCCCCTATTGACTACCATCGCTTTGTGTTCATCTGAATGCCCTCACTGGAATCTCCTGATCATGCTATCCATCTTATTACATATCCTCTGTGGTATTAGGAAGGACTGCATAGCTAAGTAATGTTAGAGCTGTGGATTTTATCAAGGTTGCTCTTCCGACATAAGAGAGTAGTCAACTTGTAGTTTTGAGTTGAGTTTGTCCAACAAAGGTTGGAAATCCTTGGTTCTCGATCTTCCAATGGGAGCCCTAAGTATGTTGCTTCTCTCTCTAGAACCCTTCTTCAAGCCCAAAATTCCTTTTAGAGTTCTGATCAATGGTCTGTGTTGTTGTAGAGGTTTTGTCTTTGTTTATTAATTGAACTGACCAGTCTTCATATTGTTACGAGGCAATTCCATATAGGTTTAGCTTCTTGGCTGTTTGCCCTTTCAAAAAGGAGGAGATCATCACCCAACATTAGGTGTGTAATTGGTTCACATCCCCTTTCTATTTTGATGCTCTTGAGGTTTCCTTGCATTGTTTCTCTATGCAACAACCTATATAAGATTCCAGAGCAAATGATGAATAAAAAAGTTGAGTGGGTCTCCCTACCTTAATCCTCTCTGTGGGGTTACTCTTCTTGAATGTCCACCATTAATCAGAATTAAAAACAAATACGATGCGATACATTTGTTTAATCCAGCGTGTAAATTGTGGAGGAAGAACCAAGGAGGTACAAAATTCTCAACATGAAAGACCGTTCCACTCTATCAAAAGCTTTAGCCGTTATCAATCTTAAGCATCATTAGTGCTCTTCTTCCTCTCTTTTTTTCGTAACTTAGTGAACTATTTCCCAAGTGAGTACCACGTTTTCATCAATGTTCCTTCCAGGAACAAATGCTATTTGGCAAGCTGATTGAGTTGGTCCAGGTAAGATAGGATTCTATTTGAAGGATTTTTGAGATGATTTTGTAACATTACATAGGCTAATGGTTTTAGCTATAAGGAAAATATTTGTTTTGTTGAGCTCAGTCAGCAGGTGTCCATCTAACTATTTTTATCAGATCCTATCCTATTGTGCTAGTAGGTTTTGTAAAATATCGAAAAAATACCATTTGGTCCAAGTTATTTGTAGGAGGGCATGGCAAAAACTATTGCTTTGATCTCTTCAGCATTAGGAATAGCACATAACAGTAAATGTTGATTGGTTGGAATTATTCGGGAAATTAGACACCATAGGATATAGGGAAAATTGGGGATTGGAAGACATAGGTACTGAAATCGGACCTAAAATAGTTGAGAAATCAATTCAAATATGACAAACTAAAGTTAGATAATACAAGAACTGTGCAATTTCCATGGTTGTGATAAAATAAGGTTTCAGAGAGAAGTATTGAACCATAATGATGTATTCTTTCTTTACTGGTCGACAAACTGCTAGTTGACATAATTTAAACCCTAAACCCTAATCTGTGGAAGTTAGAATTTTCTTGCCAGCTCATTGGTACAAATCGGGAAAAATTGAGAGTTAGGATAATAATATTTTTTCTCTTTTATGTCAAAATAGGTTTAATTTAAAAAAAAATTAAAAATCACATCCACAATCAAATACGTAAATGGAGTTTTACATAGAAAGGGCGATGAGAGAAAGGTGCTACAAAAAAAAGGAATTGCAACCTTTTTTTAATAATGGGGACACTAGGGCCAATTCATTTTTTTTTTGATTTAAATCCGACAATCGACAAACTTTGGTAAGCTTAAAAAATATAATTTTTGAAAAATATAATTCAATCATCTTTGATAGATTATACACGCCAAATCACACAAACACAACTTAGAGTGAGGGTGAATAGGTCTTTAACACTTCCCAAAGAAACATCCACCAATTTTAGACCTTAATTACCAATCAATTGATTAATTAAAGAATTAATGCTTGATGAACCCTTTTGTCAATAAATGCGTGGATGCAAGAACGTCCAATCCAACAATCTCAACAGCTCAATGCAAATCCACCAATGGCACTTACATCGATTCAAATTATAATGACGATAATATAAGATTAAAAAATTACATGAGCATCTCACCAAACACTTGCCGTGTGAAATTGCAAATGTGTATTTGCAAAATAAAGTAATAAACAATCAACCACAATACAAGACAGTTTTGACGTATAAACCCTTTCGAGATCTAACCTAATCCACTATACCCTATTGTTAATATTTAATCAGAATTAGACAATAATTATTATAACAAATTTCTATCTCTATGCATACTATTATATGCAAAATAATTGTATAAATTGGAGTGTATGAAACATAAGTGATGCACTTACTTGAATGTAGAACAACAAGAAGAACTAATAGAAATAAGAAATAATCTGAGTCTTGTGAAATACAGTTTCCTTAAGACAGATTTGTTCCATCTTGGTGCTCAAGCTTTATAAGCAACTGTCTCTCAAGATAGAATAGATTTCGTCTTTGAAAAAGTAGCACTTCAATTTCCAAAAACACCAATGAACACAATTAGTGTTTGCACTTGAATCAAATAGAAATGAAATGTAGAGAGAGAGAGAGAGAATGCAGGAATTTCAATGTTCGAAAATGGTTTCAAGGGAGTCCTTTTATAGACTCTATTCGGATTAAAGAGTCACTATTGTTCATTGTGTCTGTTCAGATTAAATTGACACTACTGTTCAATTAATAGTTACAAAAGAATAGATACTTTTGAAACTAGCGCCAAATTCAAAAATAACAGGCAAAAATTTGAATTTCAGTTGGAAGAATAAGAATCATCGGATTTTAGACTCGTTTGATTTGACCTACACACCGCTTTGCATCAAATAAAATTTCAGCAAAAAGATAGTTATTGTTGACCCAAGCCCCTAGCTCGGTCGGTGGCAGCAATTTGTGTAGGTGCTCGTTTTGCTCACAAAATTGTGGTACCTCTTGGGGCCTAACCCAAGAATTCAACTAAGAGTATATTAAGTCACTAAGTTTTTGGTTTCTGGTAAATGTGGGACAAGACTTGTTACACTACATCACATTATTCTTAGTTTCTTCAATCCATTCAAGTGGGTCACTTTAATATACAATTTCTCATTCAATACTTCATGGTTTTGAATAAGTGAATATATCACGTTAATCTCCTCTTGGAGGAGAACACATTTAAACATGGTCCTAATAATTTTGAGGTATGGGTCCCACTTTTATTAAAGGCCAAAATTAGTCCAAAAATCATTTTTTCCTACATACTCAATATAGGATTAAGAGTTCCAAAGTCTTAGACCTCCACCAAGTTCATTGCTAGACATTTTCCTCTTTGACAAGATGTCCTTTTGAGTCCCATGGAATGGTCTCAAGTACTAGAGTCAAAGGACGAATCTAGTTCCATGATTGACTTCTCCTCTTTCAATCTTCAAGGACTCCTCTCAATATTTACTCGATCTCCTTCACACATTGATGTGAGTTTGGTGAGTTTCTACTTGATCTCTCTTTTCTTCAAAATTTGAAGGCGATAAGTAAGATTGATCCTATAGATCTATGGTATTTTTGCTCTTGGGGAGGCTAGAATTTGTTTTAAAACTCTCTTGTAATTCTCTAGTGTTTTTCTAGTTGAAAAAGGCTTACCCTAGTGAGAAACTACCATCCCATATATTGGTCCCAAAAATAGAGTTTAATGGAAGCCTAAGAAAACCCAGATTCGTGATAGACTACTTGAGTTGTGAGAGGACGATCAGAAGGTAGTGGTTACTAGAATAAAAAATGAATCATTTAGGGCCTCAAGGGGGGAGATGGCGGTCTCCCCAATTCTCCAGTTCAGCCTCTCTTAGTGTTCATAGACTGTTTAGCTCGTAGGCAATTGAGTAGAGGGTAGTCCTTATTGGTTTTTAAGAAAAAAAAATCAAGCAAAACTTTTCCTATTAAGTACTAAAAGGTGGTGCTCAATCAGGGTTTGATCCATGACTCAATCTCTATTTTTCAAAACAAAATTTTATGTTTCAAAAGTATTTTCAATATAAATCTTATTATCTATGTATAGGACAATACTAAATCCATTTAATTAAATCCTAATGAGCCAAAGTAAAAATACCAAGGTTCACTTGTGGTCTCTAAGGCTTTACCTTTTCTAGGCATTGAAGGATCTTAGGAGGAAGGTGTAGCCACCAAACTCCCTAAAGTACCCTGAGCCTGCCCCATGTAATGTAGTCCGAACTGTCCCATAGTCTCGAGCATTTGCCACTCCAGGGAAGCTACACTAGCCAGGACTCCCCGTGACTTCCGGCTGAGTGCATCAACCACCACATTTGCCGTATCGGGATGGTAATACAAAATGAAGTCATAGTCCTCTAGGAATTCCATCCACCTGCGCTACCTCATGTTGAGGTCCCGCTGTGTAAAGATGTACTTCAGACTTTTGTGGTTTGAAAATACCTCAAACTGTTCACCATACAGGTAGTGGCGCCAAGCCTTCAAGGCAAAGACAATGGCCGTCAACTCCATGTCGTGTGTAGGGTAATTCTGCTCATGATTCTTTAACTACCGATAACCATAAGCCACCACCCTCCCAGATTGTATCAAAACGTAACCGAGTCCGTCCTTCAAGGTATCACAATACACTGTGTACCTCTGTCACCTTTCCGAATCTATCAGAATAGGAGCTAATGTAAGCCTCCTCTTCAACTCTTGGAATGCCTTCTCATAAGCATCATTCCACTCACACTTGACCTTCTTCCAGGTCAACTTGGTCATAGGAGCAGCTAATCGAGAGAAGTCCTCAATGAACCCCCTATAGTACCCCACCAATCCCAAGAAACTGTGTATCTCGAAGACTGACTTTGACCTCCCAATTCATCACTGCTTCAACCTTCTCCGGGTCCACGAATACACCCAAAGCTAACACTACGTGTCCCAAAAACTTCACCTCAGTAAGTCAAACTTCACACTTGCTGAACTTGGCGTATAACTAATGATCTCTCAACATCTGGAGAATAATCCTCAAGTGAGCCTCATGCTCCTCCTCAGACTTGGAGTAGGTCAAGTTGTTGTCAACAAAGACCACAACGAACTGATCAAGGTAGGGTTGAAACATCCTATGCATGAGATCCATGAATGTCGCTGGAGCATTCGTCAATCCGTAAGGCATGACTGTAAACTCAAAATGCCTATACCACGTCCAAAACGCCGTCTTAGGGATATTAGCCTCCCTAACCCTCAACTGATGTAACCAGTGCGAAGATCTATCTTGGAGTACATCCGCGCTCCTCTCAATTGATCAAACTAGTCGTCAATCCTCGGCAAAGGATATCTATTCTTGATAGTAACCCTATTCAACTGCCGATAATCTATGCATAGTCGAAGGATTTTGTCCTTCTTCTTGGCAAATAACACCGGAGCGCCCCAAGGTGAAGTGCTCGGTCTAATGAAGCCCTTGTCCAATAATTCTTACAATTGGACCTTGAGTTCCTGCAACTCAGCTGGTGCCATCCTATGCGGAGTCATAGAAATTGGTGACGTATCGAGATGTAACTCAATGTTGAAGTCTACATCTCTCTATGGAGGCAATCCTAGTAGTTTGTCCGGAAAGACATTCTCATACTCACATACCAGCAGAAGTAGACCCAACTCTTGTCTCACCTCATCCTCTAGGGTAAGGCTTCCAAGCCAATCCATTAACTGTCCGTGCCATCTAGAGTCATACACAGCTTGGGGTAAAGCATTATACTTTTCCCCTGGAACTTAAAACAAACACCATCAGTTGTGTAAGCAGTGACCTTCTTCCTATCACAATCAATAACGATCCAATGTGCCGCCAACCAATCCATCCCGAGGATCACATCAAACTTTGATATGTCCATGACCCTAAGGTCCACGGTGAGTAAAATTTTTGAGATCTCTAACTCACAGTCCCGACATATCTGATCAACTCTCACCCTAGCTCCTAGAGGAGAACTCACATACATTGGCTTTTCTAAGGTTCCAACCTCTAAGCCCAAGTCTTTCACACAAGATGCAGCAATAAAAGAATGTGATGCACCAGAATCAAATAATATTCTAGCCCATAAGTGAGAGAGTAAGAATGTACCCTGTATCACTGACGGATCTGCCGGTTCAGTCTGTGGCACCATGACGTAGACACGCATCTGGGTTCCCAAAGTACTGGCTTGTGAGCCCTGTCCTCGGCCTTCGACCCATGCCCTAGCCTAGCTGGCCTGTTTGCAGAGTTCCTGCACGTGAAGTAGTAGGGGCCTGTGTAGTACCCTAAAACTGGTACTGGCTCCTCTGGCCCAAGGTCGGGTAGTGAGGAGTATAATGCGTCTATGGTTGTCCCACCAAAGTTTGGGACTGAGATGACCCGTAACCTTGGGATCCCTTCTTCTAAGGGCAATCTCGTTTCATGTGACCCAGTTGGTGGCAATGAAAACATGCCCGTGAGTCTGCCTAGCTGGAAGCCCTGAAATGTCTCCCGCCTTGGGAGGATTGACCCTGGCCTTGGCTTTGATGACCACGGCCCTGTCCTTGGAATCCTTGAGGAATAAAAATCCTCTGCTTCTTCTCCGAGCTAGAAGAAGAGGATTGACCTTCCTTTTTTCTTTTCTTTAACATCTATTTTTCGGATGTTCCGTGCATCTTCCACCACTCTCTCAATGGCTATAGCTGTCATGACCATCGAGTCTAAGTCTTGCAGAAGAAGACCCATAATCTTGTCTCGGATGGACAATTTCAAGCCATCCTCGAACTTCCTCACCTTGGCCATGTCAATGGCCACATAGTCATCGGCGAAACGTGCTAATTCTGTGAACTTATCCACATATTCCATCACCGTCATCGTCCTTGTCGCAAGTCCAAGAATTCCCGGGCCTTTGCATGTCTTGCGATTGCCGGGAAATACTTGCCTATGAAGAGCTCCTTGAACTCTAACCAAGTCATAGCCTCCAAATTCTTGGAGTCCTTCACCCAATCCCACCATAGTTGGGATTCTCCCTCCAGCTGAAATGTTGCTAGGGTTATCTTGGTGGCATCGGAGGTGATCTCCATAGCCCTCAATACCTTATCAACTTGCCTGAACCAATGGTCAGCCACCATAGGATCTGCCCTTCCCATGAAGATCGGAGGCTGATGTGCCTTGAACTTCTAGAGGTAACTTGTGCCTCCTTGGCTCCCAATTGCACTAGCCTATGCAATGGTAGCCGTCGCCGCACCAATAGCCTCTATAAAGGCTTGTTGGTCAAAGGCTGATGATGGTTGGTCGTTCCACCCACCGCCTCGGAGTCCTCTTCCTCGCTTTGTCATCTACACACATGCCAAATAACAATAGAGCATTTATTAAGTATCCCATGATAGGGACCAAACTTGAAACATTGAGATTTTTCTCCTTGTTTCCCTAGCAGAGTCTATACCACTCCCTAGTAAACATTTATACCTTGAACTATCCCGTTCATTTCTTTTTCGACTCCTAAGGTTATGTTTTCTAATTCTAGTGTCCCTTTCCATATACATTTTACCATGTATATCATTCACATAATCAGATAACACGTAATCATGTAACAAAATGTAAGCACATAAGATGAAATGTACAATGTATGCAATGGTCTAGACCACTATGGACTCTAAACCCCTTTCACCCTTGCAATGGAAGATGATAGACTCATTTCCCACAAGGCCAATATAAAATTTATAACCTAAGCTCTGATACCAAGTTGTGACACCCCTAAAACTGGGGGTCCCGTTGACTACCGTTAACTTGTAGAAATATCCGTGAGTGCCGCATAATCCGACATCACGTAATAGTATCCCTTTACCAGGGATTTTAACTCACACGTGTAACCCGTGTGTGTTTTATCATTTAATTTAACCGTGGTTCAAAGTACCACAAATCATGCCACTTTATTGTCCAAACACATCATTGGAACCAAGGAACCAAAGTCCAAAGGCATAGCACTTCAGTTTTAAAATTTGAAAAATTTGGAAAAGAGTACCGGTACTGTGTACCGGTACGGTTCGCCCTCTAGACAGACAGTACCGATACACTCTGTCTTCTGGACCATACGGTACCGGTATACAATACCAGTATACTCTACCCAATTTTGTCCATTTCACTTGTTTTTTTATGTCCAATCCATTTCAAACCACCCCAACTTCATTTCAAACATATATAATGATGTTTATCGCATAAAATTTGATATCTACGAGTTCTATTACAAACCATTTACACGATTACATATCAAAATAGAAATTAAACCTAAGTTTTATAAAAACTTGTCTCCAAAAGCCACAAACCGAATTTTCTTCACCCTCAAGGTCTGGAGTGCGAGTCCTCCGCTGGTGCTAACCCCGTACCTGAATTGTTTCTCGTATAAGGTGAGCCAACGCCTAGTAGAATATTTCCTACAGAGGCTACTCCCCACCTAAGTGCATATGCAATGATCTCATGCAACAATCACTAACATAACTTCATTTCATTCAAGAACATGTAATTCAAGATGAAATTCCTATCATGCCATATTTATGATATGAGATAAGACTCACTCAAGCATCCTCACCCAAGCCTACTCCGGCTTCCACAACACTACACAATGCATGTGTGTGAAACGTTTATCTTTGATGAAATACATCCAAAGATAATTTTGAAATAGCTCATGTGTTTATATAAATGATTCATTTGATGGGAAATATCCAGAAATTAATTGATTTTTATAGACACATGAGTTATTTCAAAATGATCTTTGGATGTATTTCATCAAAGATAAACGTTTCACACACATGCATTGTGTAGTATTGTGGAAGTTGGAGTAGGCTTGGGTAAGGATGCATGAGTGAGTCTTATCTCATATCATGACATGGCATGATAGGAATTCATCTTGAATAACATGTTCTTGAATGAAATGAAGTTATGTTAGTGATTGTTGCATGAGATCATTGCATATGCACTTAGGTGGGGGGTAGCCTCTGTAGGAAATATTCTACTGGGTGTTGGCTCACCCTATACGGGAAATAATTCAGGTGCGGGGTTAGCACCGGCGGAGGACTCGCACTCGGGGCCTCGAGAGTGAAGAAAAGTCGGTTTGTGGCTTTTGGAGACAAGTTTTTGTAAAACTTAGGTTTAATTTCCATTTTGATATGTAATCGTGTAAATGGTTTGTAATAGAACTCGTAGAAATCAAGTTTTATGTGATAAACATCATTATATATGTTTGAAATGATGTTGGGGTGGTTTGGAATGGATTGGACATGAAAAACAGGTGAAATGGACAAAACTGGGCAGAGTGTACCGGTACCATATGGTCCAGAAGACAGATAAAACTGAAGTGCTATGCCTTTGGACTTTGGTTCCTTGGTTCCAATGATGTGTTTGGACAATAAAGTGGCATGATTTGTGGTACTGTGAACCATGGTTAAATTAAATGATAAAACACACACGGGTTACAATGTGAGTTAAAATTCAAGGTAAAGGGATACTATTATGTGATGTCAAATTATGCGGCATTCACAAATATTTTCGCAGGTTGACGGTGGTCAATGGGACTCCCGGTTTTAGGGGTGTCACATCAAAATATTTTTGCATGATATTTTTATCATGAAAAATTTTGTTCTTGATATTGCAATTTTTGCATTTTCATAAGCTTCATTTCTTAATTCCTGAAATTCATTTATTTGAAGTTTACTAGTTATTCCGACTTTGTCCATATCAAAATTCATTATTTTGATTGCCTAATACGCTCGATGTTCTAATTCTACAGGAAAATGACATGGTTTTTCATATATTAACCGATAATGAGACATTCATAAAATAGTTTTGTATGCAGTACGGTAAGGCCAAAGCGCATCAGTCAACCTTAAGGACCAATCTTTACGACCTGGATTTACTGTTTTTTCTAAAATATATTTTATCTTCCTATTAGCTAATTTAGCTTGTCCACTTGTTTGTGGATGGTATGAAGTGGATATTTTATGTGAAATTAAGTATTTTTTCATAAGATTTTCAAAAACTTTATTACAAAAATGTAATCCATCGTCACTTATAATGGTCCAAGGAATTCCAAATATGGACAAAATATTTTCTTTCAAAAACTTGATCACTGTTCTGTGATCATTATTTCGACATGGAATTGCTTCTACCCATTTAGAGACATAGTCGACTCCAATTAAAATATACATATATCCAAAAGATGGGAGAAATGAACCCATAAAATCGATGCTCCAACAATCAAAAATTTTAATGATTAAAATCGGGTTTAAAGACATCATATTTCTTTTTGATATATTTCCCATTCTTTGACATCTGTCACAATTTAAACAAAAGATATGAATATCTTTAAAAAAAGTTGGCTAATAAAATTCATATTGTAGAATCTTAGCAGCGATTTTCTTTGAATCAAAATGACCTCCATAAGCTTTGGAGTGACAAAACTGAATTACCTGACCTATTTCATGATTAGGTACACAACGCCTTATAATTTGATCTTTACAATATTTAAACAGATAAAGATCTTCTTAGAAAAAGTTACGTACTTCACTTAGAAATTTATTTCTATCGGACCAGGTATAATTAGAGGGAATAGTACCAGTAGCTAAATAATTGGCTATATCTGCATACCATGGTATTTCTGTTATTGCTAAGAGTTGTTCGTTTGGAAAAGTTTCTCAAATCGGAGTTGGTTCTTCCTTTATTTCATAGTTTAGTCTTGACAAGTGATCAGCTATCACATTTTCTACTCATTTCTTATCTTTGATGATTAAATCAAATTCTTGTAGTAATAATATCCAACGTAGGAGACGTGGTTTAACATTTTTCTTAGTAAATAAGTATTTTAAAGTTGCATGATCAGTAAATACAATAATTGCTGATCCAACTAGATATGAACGAAATTTATCTAATGCAAATACAACAACAAGTAGCTCTTTTTCTGTAGTTGAATAATTCATATGTGCATCATTTAGAGTTTTACTTGGATAGTATATAACATAAGGTTTTTTTCTCTTTTCTTTGCCCTAGTACAACTCCTACTGCATAATCACTTGCATCATGATGAGCGCATAATATTGTATATTTGATGACCTCATTACATGAATTTTAACTCAACTTTTGCATCTAAGTACATAGAGTTAGCTAAAATTATGAATAATGTTGAATTTTCGATGTTGCAAGTAATTATATCTTATATGATGGATTTTAGAACCTTGCAACTAAGTGTGGTGGAGTGGTGAAGAGATGGACACATTACATGAGGATTTGGAGGCTTAAAAGTGAAAGAAATCAAGGAGGTATTGGTGTTTGGTAACATAGGCATCAACAACCACACCATTTTGTAGTAGTACCTCAGTTTTCCTCCTTTTTGACCATAAGCCACTTCGAATATGAAAAAGTTCAAAACATGAAAGTTGTAGATTTGGATCTCTTCTATATTGTATCAAACTTTCAGCTCAAGTGGACAGTTGGCTCAAAGGTTATGATGATTCTATGAAACATGGTCCAGAACAGAAGTGTACCGGTATGCATACCGGTACGATGAGGATACTGGAGTTCGACGTACCGGTACACATACCGGTACTGTCTGCTAAAACAGCTCAGAATGCCTATTTTTTATGCTCCACTTGCTTGGAGGTCCCACCATTGATTCTCCCACTTGCCCATGACTTCCCTTACACATTTACATGCCTCATACACCCTTATTGAATACTTTGAAGGCCATTGCATTTATGAGGATGGGAAAGGAAGGGGCAGCCAGGAGAGTTGAAGGATAAGGTCTTCCTAGCCGGTCAAAAGCCATCAAACTCACCTCCCATTAATGGGAGGGCTGCACACACCTAGGGGGATCCTTCATGGACAAAAATGCAAGGCTCTTCATCATATATTCAACATTCAACAAAGATTTTGGGGGTGGCTACCTAAGCTTAGAAAATCCAATGAAGAAGATGATGAATAGTGTAAAATTTATATTTTTGCATTTTCTTTTCCATTTCAATTGTAGAAAGCTTTCAATTTCTTGTAATCCTTAACTCTTGCACTTTAATCTCATTCATTTCAAGTTTATTGCAAGTTTAGTTACATGTTCTTGAATCTACAATTGTTATATTAAGTTTTTCTTCATTTCAACTTTTAAAATGGGTATTGAATATTTTTCTTCATAGTTTAAGATTTCCAGCATTAAGTTAAGTTTCATGCTTTATTTCCTCATTATGTCTCTTTACATTATGCATGCCTTTCCTTTATTTAGCAATAGCTAGATTTTAAGTTGGCTAATCCAAGGAAGACCTCCTCTTGGGCATGCCATTACAACTCATGTTCTTTCCTCCTCTCGGTGTATGATGGTTCCGTTTGACTGGGTTGGGGTGAAAATATGGTTGTGAGTTCTTGATACACCGTAGGCCTGGTCACGGTGTATGCTTGTGTGACGCCCCAAAAACTGGGGGTCCTTTGTTACCCCATTGATCACTCTTTAACCCGCAGAATATGTGACACCCCAAAAATCGGGGTCCTTAATTTTAATGTAATTCGGGCATAGTCTCCTTTGTACGGGGAGCTCTACCCAAAATTTAACCTGTGCAATATACATTCACATGACCCATCTGAGGCCCAATATAAAGCAATGACCGCACCGGGTCCATTTATGAGTAAACATTGACCATACTGGTGTATATCCTGCACCTGAAATATTTTCCCTTATAGGGTGAGCTACACTCAATAGAGTATCTCCTACAGAGGCTACTCCCCAACCTAGATGCATATGAAATGTGAACATGCAACAATCAACAACCATTATGCATTCCAAACAAGAACATGTAATTCAAGATTCGAATTCTAGCATCTCATGTCATGATATGAGATGATACTCACTCATGCAACTTCAACTTGAGTCCTCACCGACTCCCACAACACAATGCAATGCACATGTGTAATGAATCCGTCAATTGACGAAAAATACATCCAATGATTGTTTGAAATAAAAGTGACGAATTTATAAAACCAAATCATTGTGGATGTTACCCATTGAATGAGTATTTTTATAACAAAATCTTGTGTCTTTGTTGGGCAACGGATTTTGGTATCACAACTGCCGGTTCCGTACACCGTCACACTTTTGCAGAATTTCACCTCAAGAGAGTGTGTGAACCAAGTAACTGGGTTTTGCACCCGAGGTAGAATCTAACCCTTCTTGCTATACCCGACACAAGTTTTCCGTGGATGTAACCATGCGACTCAGTCGGATCTTCAATCCAACTTTCCCGAGCCCACCCATCAAGCAACAAGTATGGTGTTTGATTAAACCATGCACCCACACACCCACACTTATGCATAAAGTTCGTGAATGTGATGCCATTATCACGCCCAAGATGCAATGAATGCCAAATGAGCAATTTAACCGTATATCAATATACCAAGGCCAATTATATCATGTACATATAATTACCTTTATCCAACAAAATGAGAATATATCAATGAATATATATCAATATTTTATACTTAACAATCAAACATAAGCATGTTATTACATAATCTATGTCAATATAACACACTTTATTTCACATAGACATTTTATCTAACACCTTCAAGACACCAAATCATGTAATCACATAAAATGCCCAAATTTATCACCTAACTCAAAAAATATCAGATTCAATGATTTCCACATACTTAATTATCAAAACTTTCAAGAAATCACAAACTAGCAATTTCTAACTACCAATTCACACTAGAATTGAGCCTATTCATTTTTATTAAACCAACTATTATAGGCAAGTGTTAAAAACACCAAAAATAGCCCACCCATTTCCTATGGACACCATAGAATAGAAATAAACCAAAGTAGGAAGGAACCCTACCTTTTGAAGCGTAAAACACCCGTAGGAAGCTTCAAGAACATTATTCAAGCCCAAAGGTTTGATTTCTCTGAAATTCCATCTTTGGATATTCGGTGAAATCAGCTCTTTTTTGTACGTAGGCGTAGCCCTCGTCGAGGAAATCGACTTTAACTCTTGGTCCGAAGGATTCCGACCGACGGAACTCCGTGAATCGAAGGGAGAAACTTTGAAACCTCACTTTTTTTTTCTCTCCAACGTGCAGACCAGCAAACCCACTAGTTTCAGTAGAAATATCTCTTCAAAAAATCAGATTAGTTGATATTTATAGTCTCAAATGTGTGGTCCCCATTGCACAACATATTTCTTACTTCTGGGTCCCTTTTTCGTCCCGAAATGATTCATTTCATCCCGGTTTAAGTTTAAATTAATTTTATTTAAAATTTTATTCAAATATAAAGAAATTTTATAAATTTCATTGTTGGGGGACTTTTGAAAGGTCATTCGTCACCCAGTTATCTCGTAAAATGTGTAAAATTTGACTTTCTTAAAATTAAACAAAAATTGACAAGGCAACTCGATTTTGCGATATGAATCAAATGGTGAGGTTTGTTGCGTCATCTGAGCTCTAAAAAATATAGATTTTAAACCTGCATTATAGTGGCAAATTATCATTTTATCCTTTTTTTGAAAAAGTTTAAATTTTTTCCAGGTTTTACATTCTTCCCCCTTAAAAAGAATTTTGTCCTCGAAATTCACACAAACATGCACATTTAACCACACGCATATGCGACAAGTATGTTATACTTATAATTATAAAAATATACCTCCATCCTTGAATAAGAAAGGATAATTGGTACGAAGAGTGTCCTCGCACTCCCATGTTGCCTCCTCTACTCCCTGGTATTGCCACAACACCTTTACTATCCTCACAGTCTTGCCTCGCAAAACCTAATCCCAGCTATCCATGATGCGCACGGTCCCTCCTTGAAGGTCCCATTAGCATCAACAGTCAACTCACCCTAATCCACCACATGGGTCAGATCTAGGGTATACTTTCGAAGCATAGAGACATGGAATACCGCATGAACACCTGATAGACTTGGTGGTAATGCCAACCGATAAGCCACTGTACCAACCCTCTTGAGTACCTCGAAGGGCCCGATACACCTCGGCGACAACTTTTCCCACTTGCCGAACCTAACCACTCCTATTTTAGGCATCACCTTCAAGAAGAAATAATCTCCCTCCTCAAACTCTAGAGGTCGCCGCCGTCTATCGGTGTAGCTCTTTTTTTGGGCTCTGAGCAGTGAGAAGACACTTCCGTATCAAGTACACCTTCTCTGAGGTGTCTCTAATCAATTTTGGACCTGTAGAGGGTCTCTCTCCTACCTCCATCCAACAAATCGGAGAACGACAAGACCTCCTATAAAGTGCCTCATAGGGTGTCATCTGTATGCTCACCTAATAACTGTTGTTATAGGCAAACTCTACTATGGGTAGGTGCTCTTTCCAACTACCCTTGAGATCTAGGACGCATACCTGTGGCATGTCCTCTAAAGTATGGATGGTCCTCTCTGACTGACTATCCGTCTGGGGATGAAAAACAGTACTCATCATCAATTGTGTCCCCATAGCTTGCTGGAAACTATCCCAAAAATGAGCTGTAAACCTGAGATTTTGATCCAATACTGTAGATACAGGAACCCCATGCAACCGAACAATCTCTTGTATATACAACCTACAAAATTCCTCCAGTGTGAAGGTCATCTGCACAGCCAAAAAATGTGCCAACTTCGTAAGTCAGTCCACTATCACCCACACCACGTCATGTCCGTGCGATGTCCGTGGCAAGTGAGTCACAAAATCTATCATGATATACTCCCATTTCCACTCAGCTACCTCCAAAGGCTAGATTAATCCCGCTGGTCTCTAGTGCTCAGCCTTAACCTACTGACACGTTAGACATCGTCTGACGAAGTCCCCAACGTCTCTCTTCATCCTGCTCTAATAATACTGGCGACGAAGATCAGGGTACATCTTCATGCCACCTGGATGTACAACAAATCGAGAACAATGAAACTCCCTAAGAATCTCTTCTCTAAGCTCCACAGATTGGAGAACCACAAGCCTTCCCCTAAACTGAAGACTACCATCCGAGTGAATAGTCTAGCCCTCGTCACCCGTACCTGGTCCCTGACGGATGATAACTTTGTATTCTGACTCTAGGACTCAATCACCCTGCTTAGTAGGGAAGGTGTAGCCACCAAACTCCCTAAAGTACCATGAGCCTGCCCCATGGAACGTAGCCCGAACTGTCCCACAGTGTCGAGTATCCACCATTCCCGGGAAGTCACACTATCCAAGACTCCCCGTGACTTCCTGTTGAGTGCATCAACCATCACATTTGCCTTACCGGGATGGCAAAACAAAGTGAAGTTGTAGTCCTCCAGAAACTCCATCCACCTACGTTGTCTCATGTTGAGGTCCCGCTGTGTAAAGATGTACTTCAGACTTTTGTGGTCTGCAAACACCTCAAATTGCTCACCATATAGATAGTGGCGCCAAGCCTTCAAGGCAAAGACAATGGCCGCCAACTCCATGTCATGCGTGGGGTAATTCTGCTCGTGGTTCTTTAACTGTCGAGAACCATAAGCCACTACCCTCCCGGACTGCATCAAAACACAACCCAGCTCGTCTCTAGAGGCATCACAGTATACCATGTACCTCTATCTTCTCTACGGAACAATTAAAATAGGGGCTGAAGTAAGCCTCCTCTTTAACTCTTGGAATGCCTTCTCACTCGAATCATTCCACTAAAACTTAACCTCTTTCCGGGTCAATCTCGTCATAGGTGTAGCTAGTCAAGAGAAGTGCTCAATGAACCTCTTGTAATACCCCGCCAATTCCAAGAAACTACGTATCTCCAAGACTGACTTCGGTCTCTCCCAATTCATGATTGCCTTAACCTTCTTCGAGTCTACGGATACACCCGAAGCCGACAGCACGTGTCCCTAAAATTTTACCTCTATAAGCCAAAATTCAGACTTGCTAAATTTGGTGCACAACTGCTGGTCTCTCAAGGTCTGGAGAATAATTCTCAAGTGACCCTCATGCTCTTCCTCAGACTTGGAGTAGATCAAGATGTTGTCAACAAATACCACGACGAACTGATCCAGGTAAGGTTGGAATACCTTATGCATGAGATTCATGAATGCTGCCGGAGCATTTGTTAACCCGAATAGCATCACTGTGAAATCAAAATGCCCATACTGTATTTTGAACGCCATCTTAGGGATATCTGCCTCCCTAACTCTCAATTGATGGTAACCGGTGCAGATATCTATTTTGGAATAGACCTGTGCCCTTCTCAGTTGATCAAATAATTCATCAATTCGTGGCAAAGGGTACCTATTGTTGATAGTAACTCTATTCAACTATCGATAATCTATGGATAATCGAAGGGTCTTGTCCTTCTTCTTAGCAAACAATACCAGAGCGCCCTAAGGTAAAGTGCTCGGTCTAATAACTCCCCTGTCCAACAATTCTTTCAATTGAACCTTGAGTTCTTGTAACTCAGTAGGTGCCATCTTATGTGGAGTCATAGAAATGGGTGATGTACCGGGGTGAAACTCAATAGTAAAGTCTACACCCCTATGTGGAGGTAATCTCGGTAGTTCGTCCGAAAAAACATCCACATACTCACATAAAACCCGAGGTAAACCCAACTCCTATTTCACCTCGTCCTCTAGGGTAAGGCTTGATAGCCAACCCATCAACTGCCCGTGCCAACAGGAATCATACACTACTTGGGGTAAAGTGTCATACTTTTTCTCCTGAACCTCGAAACAAGTACCATCTGGTGTGTACACGGTGACCCTTTTACGATCACAATCACTGAGGACTCAGTGTGCCACCAACCAATCCATCCCGAGGATGACATCAAACTCTGACATGTCCATGACCCTAGGGTCCACAGTGAGTAGAATTCTTGAGATCTCTAACTCAAAACCCGACATATCTGATCAATACTCACCCTAGCTCCTAGGGGAGAACTTACATGCAATGGCTCTTTAAAGGTCTCAACCTCTAAGCCCAAATCCCTCTCACAAGTTAAATAATAATAGAGCACTAACTTGGTATCCCAAAGTAGGGATCAAAGTTGAACATTTGATATTTCTCCCATCGTCTCACTAGTAAAGTGTGTGTCACCACTAGTAGACATTAACACCCTAAACCATTCCGTTCATTTTCTTTCCGACCCCCAAGGTTATGTTCTCTAAACCTAGTGTCTCCTTTCCATATATATTTCACCATGCATATAATTCTCATATCACAAAGCAAATAACATGTAGCACTTAAAACACAAAACATGAAATACACAATGAATGCAATGGTCTAGACCCATGCTCACCAAGTCCTAGGTAAATCGTATACTTAAGCTCTGATACCAAGTTGTGATGCCCCAAAAATTAGGGGTCCTTTGTCACCCCGTTGATCAACCCGCGAAATATGTGACATCCTAAACATCGGGGTCCTTAATTTTAACAAAATTCGAGTAGAGTCTCCTTTGTACAGGGAGCTCTACCCAAAATCTAACCTGTGCAATATACATTCACATGACCCATCTGAGACTCAATATAAAATTATGACCGCACCGGGTCCATTTATGAGTAAACATTGACCACACATCCATTTCCATCCATACTCATATAGATACATGCAAGGTTATATTAAAAATAGTCCATATAAGTTCAATTACAATTCTTTTACATACATTACATGCCCAAAACTAACTTTGCAAAAGTTAGTACAAAAAAAAAGACTAAAAGCCACAAGTCGCCCTCTCTTCACCCTTGAGGCTCCAAATGAGAGCCGTTTACCGATGTATATCCTGCACCTAAAATATTTTTCCTTATAGGATAAGCTACGCTCAATAAAGTATCTCCTACAGAGGCTACTCCCCAACCTAGATGCATATGAAATGTGAACATGCAACAATCAACAACCATTATCCATTCCAAACAAGAACATGTAATTCAAGATTGGAATTCTACCATGTCATGTCATGATATGAGATGATACTCACTAATGCAACTTGAACCCGAGTCCTCACCGACTCCCACAACACAGTGCAATGCACATGTGTAATGAATCCGTCAATTGACGAAAAATACATCCAATGATTGTGTGAAATAAAAGTGATGTATTTATAAAACCAAATCATTGTGGATGTTACCCTTTGAATGGGTATTTTTATAAAACAAAATCTTGTGTCTTTGTTGGGCAATGAATTTTAGTATCACAACCGCCGATTCCATACACCATCACACTTTTTCAGAATTTCACCTCAGGGGAGTGTGGGAACCAAATAGCTGGGTTTTGCACCTGAGGGAGAATCTAGTCCTTCTTGCTATACCCGACACAAGTTTTCCATGCATGTAACCGTGCGACTCAGTCGGATCTTCAATCCAACTTTTTCGAGCCCACCCATCAAGCAACAAGTATGGTGTTTGATTAAACCATGCACCCACACACCCACACTAATGAATAAAGTCGATGAATGTGATGCCATTATCATTCCCAAGATGCAATGAATGTCAAATGAGCAATTTAACCGTATATCAATATACCAAGGAAAATTATATCATGTGCATATAATTACCTTTACCCAACACAATGACAATATATCAATAAACATATATCAACATTTTATACTTAACAACAAAACATAAGCATGTTATTACATAATCTATGTCAATATAACACATTTTATTTCACATAGGCATTTTAACAAACACCTTCAAGGCTCCAAATCATGTAATCACATAAAATGCCCAAATTTATCACCTAACTCAAAAAAAAAAATCAGATTCAATGATTTCCACATACTCAATTATCAAAACTTCCAAGAAATCACAAACTAGCAATTTCTAACTACCAATTCACACTAGAATTGAGCCTACTCATTTTCATTAAACCAACTATAATAGGCAAGTGTTAAAAACATTCAAAATAGCCCACCCATTTCCTATGGACACCATAGGATGGAAATAAACCAAAGTGGGAGGGAACCCTACCTCTTGAAGCGTAAAACACCCGTAGGAAGCTTCAAGAACACGATTCAAGCCCAAAGCTTTGATTTCTCCAAAATTTTGTTTTTGGATCTTTAGTGAAATAAGCTCTTTTTGGTACATAGGCGTAGCCCTCATTGAGGAGATCGACTTTAACTCTTGGTTCGAAGGATTCCGCTGACGGAACTCCGTGAATCAAAGGGAGAAACTTTAAAACCTCACATTTTTCTTCTCTCCAACATTCAGACTAGCAAACCCACTAGTTTTAGCAGAAATATCTCACCAAAAATCAGATTAGTTGATATTTATAGTCTCAAATGTGCGGTCCACGTCGCACCGCATATTTCTTACTTCCAGGTCCCTTTTTTGTCCCGAAATGATTCATTTCATTCCGGTTTAAGTTTAAATTAATTTTATTTAATTATAAGAAAATTTTATAAATTTAGTTTTTGGGACCTTTGAAAGGTCATTCGTCACCCAATTATCTCGTAAAATGTGTAAAATCTAACTATCTCAAAATTCGATAAAAATTGACAAGACATCTCAATTTTGTGAGATGAATCCAACGATGAGGTCCGTTACATCATTCGAGCTCTTGAGAAATATGAATTTTAAACCCGCATTATAGTGGCAAATTACTATTTTACCCTTTTTTCGAAAAAGTTTAAATTTTTCCCGGGTTTTACATTATTGCCCCCTTAAAAAGAATTTCATCCCTGAAATTCACACACACATGCATATTTAACCACATGTATATGCGATAAGTATGTTATACTTATAATTATAAAAATATACCCAAATCCTCGAATAAGAAAGGATAATTGGTACGGATAGTGTTGTCACGCTCCCATGTCGCCTCCTCCACTCCTCGATGCTGCCACAACACCTTCACTAGCCTCACAGTCTTGCCTCGCAAAACCTGATATTAGTTATCCATGATGCGCACAGATCCCTCCTCGAAGGTCCCATCAGCATCAACAGTCAACTCACCCCAATCCACCAGACGTGTCGGATCTGGGGTATACTTTTGGAGCATAGAGCTTGAATCCTCACCTCCATTTTAGTCTCGAGCTTCCCACGAATCTATCATTCATCTATGCACCATTGGAGGAAGGTTTCGAGTTGGTTTGGTATTCCCATTAGAATGAACCCTTAGGATTAGCCAACACTTGTTTTCTTGTATTTTCATTAAGAACAAAACTCCCCAAAACCAACAACAAGATTTTACACTTTCCTTTTTCACAAAATCACCTTCACCACACTTGAACTTTCCTTCCCAGAGGAGACAACCTTGGAATACTTTCCAAGTAAAACAATGACACACAAAAGACTCCTTGCACTTGAGGGGCACTTTTGCACATACACATTTCATTTCACACACCTATTTTGTTCATTTCATTCCATTCCATCCACCATTCCGTTGTCCCATCTCGTGCATCATTTCGAGGGAGAGTGACACTCCCTTATACACATAAGCCATAGACACATTGAGGAATGATGTTTAGAAGTTAGGAACAACAACGAAAACTATCAAGCACATCACACATTATTTCAAAAGTTAATAACCAGTCAGGAGGTTGCATGATAGGTGCAGAAATAAGCATGTTTTTAATTTATGAAAAGCTACTTGACATGCTTCATTCCATTCAAATAGGATATCTTGACATAACAGATTACCTATAGGCTTGAATATTAAACTAAAATTTTTTATAAATCTTCTGTAAAATCCTGCATGACCTAAAAATGAGCAAATATCTTTTACTATTTTTGGTGAAGGTAGATTAGCTATTAGATCAAATTTGATTTATCAACTTCAATTCCTTTTTTAGATACTACATGGCCTAGAACAATACCTTGTGTAACCATGAAATGACATTTTTCCTAATTTAAAACAAGGTTTGTTTCTTCACATCGAATGAGTACTTTTTCCAGATTTTCTAGACATGTATAAAATGAATCCCCATAAACTGAAAAATCATCCATAAAGACTTCTAGATATCGTTCTATCATATCACTGAATATACTTAACAAAGAACGTTGAAAAGTAGGTGGCGCGTTACATAATCCAAAAGGCATTCTTTTATATGCAAAAGTGTCAAAAGGACATGTAAATGTAGTTTTTTCTTGATCAACTATTGCAATTTTAATCTGATTATTCCCAGAATATCCATCAAGAAAATAGTAATAAACATGACCTGCTATTTTTTCTAAGGCTTGATCAAGAAAAGACAATGGAGAGAGATCTTTTTTGGTGAGCGAATTTAGCTTCTGATAGTCAGTACATACACGCCAGCCTGTGACTGTACACATTAGGACTAATTCATTTTCTTTATTTTGTATTACAGTAACACCAGATTTTTTTAGGACTACTTGTGTAGGATTAACCCATTTACTATCAGATATAGGATAGATAATATTTGCATCTAAAACTTTAAGTACTTCATTGCGAATTAACTCTTTTAGGTGTGGATTTAATCTTCTTTGTATTTGACGAGATGGTTTAGTATTTTCTTCTAAATATATACAATGAGTACATTGAAGTGGGCTTATGCCTTTTATATCAGCTATTGTCCATCCAAGAACACTTTGATGAGTTTTCAATACTTCTATTAATTCTTTTTCCTGACTTTCAGATAAATTTGATGATATGATTATAGAATGAATTCCATTTTTTTCAAGAAAAACATATTTTAGATTGGTTGAAAGTGGTTTTAAATCTGGTTTAAAGATCTTCACATTGGATTCTACAGATTTAGGCAACAGATTTTCACATTTTGGATTTCCTAGATTTTCTGATTCAGTTTTAGATACAGATTTTACTGTGTATAAATCTTTTTCCAGAAAACCCTTTTCAAAAAACTTTTGGGTTGATGTCTCAACACAATTTATTTCATGCACTTCATCTTTTTCTCTAGGTTGTTTAGCACTATTGAAAACATTTAATTCCAAGGTCATATTTCCAAATGAAAGTTTCATGATTTCATTTCTACAATTAATCAAAGTATTTGATGTAGCTAGGAATGGTCGACCTAGAATAACTATGATAGATGCAGATGCATGAAAAATTGGTTGAGTATTTATAATGATAAAATCTACTGGAAAGTAGAATTGATCAACTTGTATGATAACATCTTCCACAATTTCTCATGGAGTTTTTATTGATCGGTCTTCTAATTGAAGTGTGACATTGGTAGGTTTAAGCTCACTTAATCCTAGTTGTGTATACACTAAATATGACATTAAATTACAACTGGCTCCAAGGTCTAGCAGAGCTTCTTCAATTCAAAAATTTCCAATGATGCATGAAACTGTTGGACTTCCTGGATCTTTGTATTTAAGAAGAGTACTATGCTGGATTATAGTACTAACTTGTTTAGTTAGGAATGCTTTCTTTGGTACATTTGTTCTTCTTTTTATTGTGCAAAGATCTTTTAAAAACTTAGCATAAGTTGGAACTCATTTAATAGCATCTAACAAAGGAATGTTAATTTTGACTTGTTTGAACAGCTCAAAAATTTTAGATTGATCTTTTTCAGATGTAGATTTCCTGACTCTTTGAGAAAAAGGTAATGGAATATGACATGGTTGATCTTTTTCATTTTGTATTTTTGGTTGTTTTTCAATTGAAGGTTTAGGCTCAAGTGGTTCATTAATAGGAATTGACTTAGGCATTTTCTTTGAAATTTTAGGTTTAATAGTTTTATCAATTACCTTTCCACTTCTTAACGTTGAGATTGCTTGTACTTGACTTGAGGAAGGTTTAGATGACACAAAATTAGCTTGACTTTGCGGCAATTTTGGCTAAGATGGAAATTTTCCCTTTTATGGCATACTTAGAAACTAAGCCAACTTAACTAGATGACTCTTAATATCTTTAATACGCTAAGAAGTTTGAGCTTTAAAATCATTCAAAGCTTGAGTTGTTTGAGTGTTAAAATTCATTTGACTTTGAATAAATTGATTCATAGTATCTTCTAGAGTTCTTCTTTGTGGGGGTTGATATGGTTATTGTTGTTGATTTTGTGGTTGTGGTGGACCTTTTGTGTTTGATTTGTAGCTTGTGTATTTCTCCAACTAAAATTTGGATGATTTCTCCATCCTGGGTTGTAAGTTTCAGAATATGGATTCAAATAAGGCTTATTATTATAAGTTGGAACGACATTAGATTGTTCAATTAACGCTTCTTTAAATGTAGGTATAGTTGGACACTCTGATGCAGGATGTCCTGACAACGCATAAATTTCACATATTTGATCAGTAGTAGATATAACAGATACTTGTTTTATTTTTTTCATCTCTAAAGCTTCTAGTGTTCGAGATAAACTTGTCATTTTCGCTCTTAAATCATCATCTTCTTTTAACACATTTTTCTCTTTTAGAAGTAGATGGCTTTGTTTCCACTATATTTGAAGAAGTTGAGTCCCACATTTGGGAACTCTTAGAAATAGTAACAAAAAATTGAAATGCTTCTTCAAGATTTTTACTCATGAATTCCCCCATTTCAACAAATTGTCGCACTACAGGAGGAAGAGCATCACAGAAAAAACCAACTAAGGTCCAATTTTCAAATGTATGATGTGGACAGGCTTGGAGAAGATCTTTAAATCTTTCCCAACATTGATAAAAATTTTCACCTTCTTTTACAGAAAAATTCATTATTTAACTTCTTAATGTATTAGTACGATGTATAAGAATTTTTTTTTTAAAGAACTCAACTTGTGATTGAATTAGCTCTTAAAGAACTAAGCCATTGTTTTGCTTTATCTTTTACAGAAAAAGGATGTAGTTTTAGTCTAACCATTTCAGAATTATCTTGCAATGTTCCACATACTTCTTCAAATTCTTTCATATGAACATAAGGGTTTTCAATTTCTAGACCATGGAACTGTGGTAATAATTGTATTGTTCCTGGCTTAATATTAAGATTTGGAGCATTTTTTGGAAAAGAAAAACATGATGGGACATTAGTTCATGTAGGGTGTAGATATTCTCTTAATGGTCGAATATTTTCAACTACTTCTTGTTCTCTAGGTTGTTCTTCCCTTGGTACATTTCTAGCCATACTTAATTCAAATGATTCTGGTGTAGATGATGATGGTGAAGATGAAGGAGATGACTGATTTACAGATCCTACGGATGAATGAACAGACATAAACTATTTAAAAAGAAAACACACTTTATATACATATAATTCAAATAAACAACTTTTGTATTTTATTTGATTTCAAATTACCGTAACTCCCCGGCAACGGCGCCAAAAACTTGATTCGCACTTTTTCGTGATTGGATTAATATTATACATCAAAGTATAAGTGGTCAAATTGTAGTTTATTCAGTTTTAAGTCCAAGTATCGATCCCACGAAAAGTGTGTGTAATTAGGAAATAAAATAAAAATAGTAAAGTTGTTTATCTTAGATAGGACATCATGTAATAGCTTGTGATGTGAGCTTAGATTGATAACTAGTTTAATTATGTGTTATATTGGTTAAATACTGAAAATGCTACCTTACAACAATCAACTTCCATGTTACTGGCAAGTCAAATGGTAGGTCTAATGTATATAAACCATCACACAACAACTTCTTAGGTTAGCTGGTGGTATTCATGACAATTGATTAATCCAAGCAACCAGAAGGATAAGTCATTCATGAGGAATACTTGAATTATTTATTTGTCTTCATAATAGTAGATTCATACATAATAAACCATAACACCACCACTTCTTAGGTCAACTGGTGGTATTAGTTATAACACAACAACTTCTTAGGTTAGCTAGTTATAGATATGTCAATTGACTAATCCAAGCAAACCAGAAGGTCAAGCCATTCATGAGGAATACTTGAATTATTCAGTTGACTCTATCTGTGATACATATACAAGTTAAACATCCTCAGCGTTCTGGTGGAGGATAAACGATACCGATAGGAATGCTGTGGTTGTTAGACTAATAATATTATCATTTATACCAGTTAAACGATCTAAGTAATCCAGAAGGACAAATCATTCATGAGGATCACTAAGGTCATTAGTCTGATAGTTATATATAGTAATTAAATAACCCTGATAATCCAGAAGAACAAGCCATTCATGAGGATCATTTAGGTTTTGTACCATGCATCAATTAACATCCTCAGCGTTCCAGTGGAGGATATACCATACCGATAGGAATGCCGTGGTTGTTTAATCGGCAGGTTGATGATGCATTAATGACATAATTCTGGGCATAACACTAAAATTATGTACATCATTGTATCATGCATGAAACATATAATATATAGACATATAAATATATAAAACATCAGCATCTCCAGAATTTAACCAATATTATACATATGTTTACTCATGCCCCATTGCTACAGACATGTAAGGAGTGCGGGCAGTTTTCATTACAACTGAAATTAAAATATAAACCCTAAAACGTCTTTCACAAGGAACAACTGAAACACAATCACCTTTATTATCATTTGTGACAAAAAGGTGATGATAGTTCAACTATCCGAATAAAAAGATACAACGGAAATGTATAAGTACAGAGTTTGGATTGAAGTGTATGATGGACCGGATCGAGTTGCAACTTCTTTTCTTTTTCTTTTTCTTTTTATTTTTCTCTTTTCTTTTTATCTCTTGAACTTATCTCTGAACTCTTGGTGTCCCGCCTCTCTTTGAATTGAAGCTGCATGGCTATTTATCGAGTAGAATGGAGGATGATGCTGATGAGCCGCCAAAGAGGACCATTCGGACGCCCCTTCACCATCTAGACGGTGGAGCCTTGCTGGATTTTCTCACTTGCATTTTGCTGACTCTTCATGTGTGGTAATTACACTTTAGCCTTTGTAGTTTCAAGCTTTGATGCATTACTCCTTGTATTCTTCAGTAATTCAACATTTAACCTTAAAAATTTTAAACATAATACACATAAAACCCTAATTACACACAAACCCTAATTGACTCCAATTAATAGTTTTTAGTTATTTTATCACATTAATTTGACTTTATTAACTATTCTAATTTATATATTTACTAAGGTTAATTAGGAGGGATGAGTGATGAGAGTATATTACTGCATATTTAACGGCCTCATTACATGCATTTTAACTCAACTTTTGCATCTAAGTACTTAGAGTTAGCCGAATTTATGAATAATGTTGAATTTTTGATGTTGCAGGTGATTATAGTGTAAATCATGTATCTTAGAACCTTGCAACCATGTGTGGATGAGTGGTGAAGATATGGACACATTACATGAGGATTTGGAGGCTTAAAAGTGAAAGGAATCAAGGAGGTATTGGTGTTTGGTAACATAGGCATCAACACCCACACCATTTTGGAGCAGTACCTCGGTTTTCCTCCTTTTTGATTATGATTCACTTCGAATCTGAAAATGTGCAAAACATGAAAGTTGTAGATCAGGATGTCTTCTGTATTGTGTCAAAATGTCAGCTCAATTGGACGGTTGGATCAAAGGTATGACGATTCTACAAAAACTGGTCCAGAGCAACAGAGTGTACCGGTACGTTCACCGGTACCCCGAACTCCAACAACCAAACCGTACCGGTACGTGTATCGGTACGCTGGGTCTAGACTGCCCAGAACGCTTGCAACTCATGCTCCACTTGCTTGGGGGTCCCACCATTGATTCTCCCACTTGCCCCTGACTTCCCTTACACATCTACATGCTTCATACACCCTAGTTAAAGACTTTGGAGGGAAATGCATTAATGAGGGTAGGAGAGAAGGGGGTAGCCATCTTTGGTGCAGGCTATGCTCTTACTAGCCTTTCAAAAGTCATCCACTCAACTCCCATTGATGGAAGGCCTGCACACAGGCTAGGAGAGCCTCAAGGACGAAAATGAATTATCTCACACTCCATATATTCAGCATTCACTAGCCATTAAAGTGGTGGCTACCTGAGCTTAGGAGTAGTCCAAGGAAGAAGATGATGAATAGTAGATAGAAAAGCTTAGATTTTTCCATTCTCTTCTCCATTTCAATTGTTGTAAGCTTTAATCTCTTGTAATCCTTAACTCTTGCACTTTAATCTCATCTATTTCAAGTATATTTAAATTTAGTTACATTTTCTTCAATTCACCATTGTTGCTTTCAAGTTTTCTTCATTTCCTAGCTTTAAAATGAGTATTGCATATTTTTCTTCATAGTTTAAGTTTTCTTGCATTGAGTTAAGCTTTAATCTTCATTTCCATTTCCTTCACATGTCTCTTTACATTATGCATTTCTTTCTTGCTTTCATGAGTAGCTAGATTTGAAGTTGGCTAATCCAAGGGAGACCTCCTCTTGGGCATGCCATTCCAACTCATGTTCTTTCCTCCTCTCAGTGTATGATGGTTTGGTTTGACTGGGTTGGGGTGAGGACATGGTTGTGAGTTGTTGATACACCGTAGGCTTGGTCAAGGTGTATGCTTGAATCCTCACCTCCATTTTAGTCCCGAGCTTCCCACGAATCAATCATTCATCTATGCACTATTGGAGGAAGGTTTCGAGTTGATTTGGTATTGCCATTGGAATGAACCCTTAGAATTAGCCAACACTTTTTTTCTTGCATTTTCATTAAGAACAAAACTCACCAAAATCAACTAAAAGATTTTACACTTTTCCTTTTTGACAAAATCACTTTCACCACACTTGAACTTTCCTTCCCTGAGGAGATGACCTTGGAATACTTTTCTAAGTAAAACATGACACTCGAAAGAATCCTTGCACTTAGGGAGCACTTTTGTTCACACATTTCACATTTTATTTTGTTCATTCCATTTCATTCCACCATTATTCCGTCTTCCCATTCCTACATTGAACCCAAGTGAGAGTGACACTCACCCATATTTATAAGCCATACACACATTGAGGGTGCTTGTGGAGTGAACTAGGAATACAATGAAAAAAATCAAGCAATGAGTCTCACTCACTTTTCTAGCTTTACCAAAGTCATGAAGAGTGAGTAGTTCCTCATTCACTCTTTAGTAAGAGGTGTTGAATATGTCTAAATTATCTAGAAGTCATATTTGTGCATTTCTTTTATGCTTTAATGCTTTATATTCTACTTGCTTATTGAATGATTGAATGCATCTAGCAAAGTTAAGGTACTTTGTATAACCGTGGGTTCTTTCTGTGACACGGATGACTCTTGCATAGAAAGACTCGTTGGTTCAAGGCAAGTACCCTAACTAGATCTTCATGACAAGATTTCAATCTTTACCATTATTGTGCTTTATTTAAAGAATGGAATATTAATGCCATGGTTGGATGCCTTGTAGAAACCCTTGCTTGTTCGTAGATGGGTTGAGTCTCGGCATAGATAATTCTTGTAAATTTCTAGAAAGGCATCATAATCATGTGCTTAATTCTCACAGTCCATCTTTATCTTTTGATTAATTTGCTATTGACACAGAGGTTAATTGAATTATAAAGTATGAGTATAATAAACTGGATGATTAATTACACGTTCTAATCCTCAAACTAAAGAGTGGTCGTTACCTTTGATAATTTATCTTATATCTTGTCTGGAAAAAAAATCAATTGGAAAGAACCTTATATTCTATCCAGCAAAACCCATAACTTCAAACTCTCAAGTTTTTAGTTACTTGGTCTCTGTCACTCCTTACTTTAAAACAACAATCATAATTTCCTGTGGATTTGACTTCGGACTTAACCAAATTATGACTACAGCTTAACTGTCTGCACTTGAGTGTACACATTTTGGATCAAGTTAGGTCTATTTTGACTTTTGAAATGAATCTCCAACTGCCCAAGAAGTCTAAGGGCATGGCCTGGTGCTCTATTAGAAAAGATGGAGATGAATCAAAGTCACCCTAATTAGAGAAGAAGATATATCCAAGTAGACCTAAGTCTCCTAGAAGGGAAGGAGAAAATAAGGGGGAAAGGAAAGAGGGGCAAGGAACTCAATACTACAAGTGTCAAGGGTTGGGACAGGTGGCTTGAGAATGTCCTAATCGAAAGAAGAAAGATATGCCCATAGAGAAGAGATAAAGTGAGTCCAATTCGAGCATGAGTGAGGAAAGAAAATGAGGAAGAGTTTATAGCTTTAGTAGGCTCACACTCCTCCCCTCGCGAGAGACTTCAAAAAGTGAAGTCAACAGAGGGAGTCCTCTACCCATTTCTTGTGCTAACCTGATAGATTTTAGGGAAAAATGAGTGTGGGTGAGATGTGAGGACTTTGAGAGGCTCACCGTCTCTACCAAGTAGGATGCCCCAAGTGCTTGCAACAAGGTCACGACACCTAAGAGGTAGGTGAGATGAGAAAGTATGGAGGTAATCTATCATGCATTTCATCGAATACTCTAGGGTCATACTATGAGACCCGAACATGCATACATTACATTTTATACAATGTCGGGTATTTAAATGAAAAGATTGATGTTAGTTATGGGACAAATTAAGAATTCTTGGAAACAAGGGATGTAAACTATGATCTTCGATTATAAGATTTAGGGTTTAATTAAGTGAATTGTAAAAATGTAGAATTCGATTAGTTAGTTAATGGAAGTGTAAATGTGGAATTGAGGTTTAAGGGAAATTAGGTTGGGGGGGGGGGCATAATTAGTCCATAGTGGAGGCCATGTAAGACAACCTCTTATCTTGACTAAAGGACCTTAGTCTAACCGGTGGAGACATACAAACATTGAGGGGCAAGTCTTCTGGTGTGGGATTCACATCGTGGGACAGTTCACATTTCGAGCCTAAAGGATGAAGAAAAGTCGATATGTGGCTTTTAAATCATATTTTTGTAAAAATTTCATGAAAAGTTGACTTTTGACTTGTAAATATATGGAATGATTGTAGTTGAACTTGTATGAAACATGTTTTATGGGAAAAACTTCATTAGACATGTGTTTTATGGATATAGAATGGATTGGAGTGGATTGGAAATTGAAAACAAGTGAAACAGGCAAGTCTGGGCACACCTACTGATAGGTTTTGAGCATACATACTGGTAGTGTGGTCCAGTAGGCAAAGCTTACTAGTAGAATGTCACTTTTTATGCGGTAGAACTTTTTCAGTAGGCAAAACCTACCGGTAGGTTTTTCAAAAATCTGAAATTTTAAGAATGAGTTACCATGCTTTAGAGCTTTGTGTCCTTTTATACAAATGATGTAAATGGACAATAATGGAGTATAAATTGTGATATATTGGGCCATGGATGGGTCATGTGACTAAATGTACACAGGTTATTTGTTTGAGAGTGCTTAGTTCAAGGAAGACTTTGCCCATATTGCGTTTTTTTGTGATCCTAGTTAAAGGGATCCTATCGACGTGATGTCGGGTTGTGCGATTATTTCAGGTACTTTTGTGGGTTGATGGGTGGTCAAAGGTCAAAGGACCCCCGAATTTAGGGGCCTCATAGCTTATCAGAGCTTAGGTATATAATTTACCTAGGGCTTAATGGGGCATGGGTCTAGACCATTGCATTCATTGTGCATTTCATGTTATGTGTTTTAAATTCTACATGTTATGTGCCATGTGTTATGTGACTTATATGCATGATTGAAATGTACATGGAAAGAAGAGACACTAAGGTTAGGGAATAGAACCTTGGGTTCGAAAACAAAAGAATGGGATGGTTCAGGGGAGGGTGTCTACTAGTGATGACACACGCTCTACTAGCATGACAAGGATTGAAATCTCAAAGTTTGAACTTGATCCATATCTTGGGATACTAAGTAATTGTTCTGTTGCTATTTGACATGTGTGTAGATGACAAAAAAGGAAAAGGATGCGGCTGAGGCGGTGGGCAGAACAACAACCAACCACCACCAGCCTTTGACCAACAAGCCTTCATGGAGGCTATTGGTACTATGATGGCTACCATTGCACAATCTAGTGCTAATGTGGGCCAAGGAGGGTTAATTAACCTCCAGAAGTTTAAGGCACACAAGCCTCTGACTTTTATGTGAAGGGCGGATCCGATGGTGGCCGACCATTGGTTCCAGCAAGTCGACAAGATCTTAGCGGCTATAGAGATCACCTCCGATGGCACTAAGATAAGGCTAGCTACATTCTAGCTAGAAGAAGAAATCCATCTATGGTGGGATTGGGCAATAGCCTAGAATAACTTAGAGGCAATGACATGGGGAGAGTTCTATGAGCTCTTCATGAGCAAATACTTTTCAATGGCTTTCTGACAAGCTAAAGCCCGTGAGTTCTTAGACTTGAGGCAAGGGACTATGACGGTGATGGAGTACATGGCTAAATTCACTGAGTTTGCCCATTTTGTCGACGACTATGTGGCCACCAACTTGGCCAAAGTGAGGAGGTTTGAGGATGGGTTGAAGTTGTTCATTTAGGGTAAAATTGTGGGTCACCGCCTACAAGACTTGGACTCAATGTCAAGACAGCAATGACCATTGAGAGAGGTTGATGATGCACGAAGCATCCCGGAGGCTGGTGCTAAGGAAAAAAAAAGGGAGGGGCCAATCCTATTCTTTTAGTTCGGGAGAGAAGTAGAGGACTTTAGCCCTGCAGGGATAGCAAGGACAGGGTCATGGTAATCAAGGCCAAGGCCAAGGTCGATCCTTGGGGGAAACGTCAGGACCTCATATTAGGCAAGTCAGAGGACTTGTTATCTTTGCCACCGCTGGGTCACGTGAGGCAGGATTGTCCTCAGAGGTAGGGATTATAGAGCTATGGGACATCTCAGTCCCAATCATCTGTGGGGCAGTCATAGACACACTACATTCCTCCCTATCCCACCACGAGCTACAGAAGTCTGTACCAATTCCAGGGTACTACTCAGGCCCCTACCACTTCACGGGCAAGAACTCTGCTTTTGGGTCAGATGGGTCAAGGCATGGGTCGAGGCCGAGGACAGGGCATGCAGGCTAGGACTTATGGGACCCAAGGACATGTCTATGCCATCACACCATAGACTGAGCCAGTGGACCAGTCAATCTTTCAGGGTATATTTCTACTCTCTCGCTTATGGGTTAGGGTGTTATTTGACTCTAATGCATCGCATTTGATGATGCATAAATTGGTATTGTGCAAAATCAACAGTTGAGTATATGTAAGGGTGCGATTAATAAGCAATAAATAAAGCAATCAAGGTCAAAATAATAAATATAAACACATAGGTTTATAGTGGTTTGGTCCCGGTGACCTACTCCACACTTAGGAACAACAGCGTTGGCCGGGGTTCTTTATTGATGAATAAAGTAACTAGGAGAGTACACTATGAGGGAATTACAATGGTGAGGAGAGAGAAACTTGGTATCTAGGCATCTCAAATTGTAGAGGTCTCAGAGGCATGTCCTTTGTGTGGAGAGAACTTACATTATATAGGTATGGTGAGGCGGTGAGGTGAGGTGATCACTACTATTTTGGTAAGTACAATTAAGGTAGGATTAGATCTCCTTGTGTATTCTGATATTCTCTCCATTGTGCTCCTATTCCTTCAGGAGGAGGATCCTGAGG